>CM077162.1:49229881-49449602 GCA_039583875.1 Platanthera guangdongensis
AATAATCAACCAAGAATTTCCCTTCAGCATGCATAGCAGACCTATTGATGTGTTTAGCATCAACAGAAAGTCCACAGAAAGAGCAGTTCTGGAATAGTCTTCATCACTCAGAAAAATCGTCTGCATCTAGAGCGGCAGTCTATAAGTCGAGAAACGAGGTTTTCAGTGAGTTTAATGGTGATACCTTTGACTGAAGACTTCAGACTGTGCCATGTGCTTTGATCTTGACATTCCTGAAAAACTCTTGCCAACTTCGGGAAGAGATACGACATGGTTCTTGGAGGACGAATGTTAAGCCGGCGGTGTCGAGCAAAATCAGAAGATTATGGAAATCGGCGGATAGGTCTGCAATCCCTACGACGACTAATTTCGAACCAACACCGATCTTAGATGAGGCGGCCATGATTCAGAAGTCTTGGAGATGGCGAAACCCCAGAGAATGTCGACGGGGAGACGGAAGGGGCGCGCCTCTGCAACTGATGGAGGAAGGCGAAGAGGCACCGTACTCGAGAGACGGAAATGATTTCGTGTAGATGAAATTTCGGATTTTCTTATTTATATAAACCTAGTTTAGTCTAATTATTTGAGAAAAATATTGAAGTAAACTATAGAATAGCGGCATAAGCCTTTGTTTGCGCATAAGAAAAATTGAATAAGAGATAACTCGGCATATACACGAGTGAGGAGAATATCTCGAGTAGATAAGTCTGGAGTACTCGGGTAAGAATACAGAAGTACTCGAATGGATGTATGAAAGTACTCGAGTACATCAATGAGGTACTCGAGTAAGTGAAGTTGACTACTCGAGTATGTCAGTCTGTTACTCGAGTAGGTCACGTCGACTACTCGAGTATATCATTCCACTACTCGAGTAGGTCAAGTCGACTACTCGAGTTTGTCATTCTACTACTCGAGTAAGTCATATACTTACTCGAGTATGCTGTTACTTACTCGAGTATGCTGTTACTTACTCGAGTTAAAAACTTAACCTTTTGGAAAACTCCAACTTTTGACTAACCTCTGAGCCTTGAGCCTTCTTGAAAATCCAGCCTCTTCTACTCTTCCTTGTTGAGCATCCCAAGTTCTGTTTTGAAAAACAAGAACTTGGTCTTGTCCAGCGGCTTCGTGAAAGTATCTGTAATTTGCCTGTCTGTAGGGACATATTGTAGGTCTATGTCCCCATGCTCCACCTGCTCCCGGATGAAGTGATATCTTAGCTCTATATGTTTTGTCCGGCTGTGCGAGACTGAGTTGTTGGCTATTGCTATTGCGCTGGAGGAGTCGCAAAACAATGGAATCTTTGCAAACTTCATGTTGTAGTCTTCGAACTGATTCTTTATCCAAAGTAACTGTGCACAGCAACTGCCTGCAGAGATGTACTCTGACTTGGCCGTTGAGATTGCCACACAGTTTTGCTTCTTGCTACTCCATGAGATAAGCCTTCTTCCAAAGAATTGGCAAGTCCCTGAAGTGCTTTTCCTGTCGTCTTTGCTACCTGCAAAATCTGCATCTGAAAAACCTATCAATTCGCTATCATTACTTCTGGGTACCATAGCCAAGATTTGTGTACCTTTAAGGTATCTCAAAATCCGCTTCGAAGCAGCGTAGTGAAATTCCTTAGAGTTCACCTGAAATCTAGCACAGACACATGTTGAGAACATTATATCAAGTCTACTTGCAGTAGAACATTATACCTGTCATAGCCGCTTGAGCCTTTTCTTTGCCGATCACCATCGCATCGTGATCTTCTATAAGAGGCATCCTTGCCTTTCCATTGCTTCTTCTTGTTCAAGAATTTCTTGAACTGCCGAGAGAGTAGTGAGAACTCTCTTCTGATAGTTCAGAGTCTGAGGTGCTTGGCTCTGAGGTTTCTTCTTCACTAACTTTTGGTGCTGGAGTAGGAGGGACAACCTTGGACTTCTTAGAGGTGTCTGCCTTTAAAGCGACATACTTCTCTTTGAATGCAGACCCGTTTTTCTCTTCTTCAACCTTCCTGGTGTTGAGTTGGAGCTCATAGGACATCAGCTTCCCGAAGAAATTCTGAGGATCTGTCTCGGCCAGTTTCCTAAACTCCCTTATAGCACAGACCTTGCTATCCCATTCCTTAGTCAGGGATCTCAAGAACTTATCATTTAGCTCTCCATTAGTGAAGACTCTTCCATAGACCCTTAGCCCATTCACTATCTTAAAGAAGTTCTCAAATGTGTCAGCAATGGTTTCTTTGTTTGCTTGTCAGGAAAGCCTCATACTTCTGATTAAGTAGGGATCTTCTATCATCCCTCACTTCTTCGGTACCTTCCATCAAAGTCACTAATGACTGCCACATCTCCTTGACAGACTGGCAGTGAATCAGATTTTGCAGCATTGAATCATCGACTGCACTTGCTATGATATTTTTTGCCTTTTTGTCCAATGAGACAAGTGCATTCTCATCCTTATCTAGATCCATAAGTTTCTTGGGCACTTTCTTATTAGGATCTATAGTGGAGACGGTTATGGGAATATAAGGAACTTCTTCAACTATCATGAAGATCCTTGGATCCACAGCTTTCATGAAGAACTTGATTCTTTCTTTCCACATAGGGAAATTATTTTTGTTGCACAGATGAAGCTTGGCAAAATCTTTAGCCTTGTTCATTTGGTAGATCTCAAATGACAACTATTTAAGGATCTGATCAAGGTGTTAACCTTTTAACGATCAACCGCCCTCTGATACCAATTAAAAGATAATAGTTGCCAACCTAAATCACCTAGAGGGGGTGAATAGGTGAGTTGTGCGTCTTTTTGCGGAATAAAAAAAATCTCAACCAAAGCACAGATCTATCTACCAAACAAGCAAACGCAGACGAGGCAAGATTTATAGTGGTTCCCCAACCTTGGGTACATCCACTTTCCCTCACCGATCTAGCAATATACTAGACTTAGCTACTCCACTATCTCGGATTGGAAAATAATCGTACCCTCGGAACAATGTTCCTACAAACTCGATGCACAAACGGATCTACACTCGGAAGGCAAAACTTCCTACAATCTCGGAGTTGAAAAACCCTACCCTCGGAGAAATCTTCTCCTACAATAATGAAATAAAGTAGTATAGAAATACAAACAGTAAATTATCTGGTTCAGATCTGCAACAAAAAATCAGAAAATCCTTCTTCTAGGCGCGCAGCTTTATCAGAATATTGAAGAAGAATCTCGGTAAAATCAGATCTGGAACTTCTCGACTTTACACGATCGAATGAGAAGATGAAGTGTTGAGCGGAGATCTCGATCTGTAGAGTCTTCTTAATCTGTATCCTCTGAAAAGAAGAAACCCTAGCCGGTCGAAAAATAGAGATGGCGGCGGCAGCGAGTTTCCGGTTCTTGCAGAGAGAGAGAGGAGACAGAAATCTTTTTGGAAAGAGACGGCTGCAAAAACTTTCTTAGAATAATTTTCTTTGAAAACTTAGGATTTGTCGGTTTGACAAGACCTTTTATAGGAGACAAGAAAATTAGACTTACATGATTCATAAAGAGAAAGACACGTGGACCAATCACGTCAGAGTTTAAGAATAAGACCGTTAGGTCTGGACTTAAGGAATTTCTGAAAAAAAGGTTCAAAGTAAATTACTCGAGTCAAACAGAACTACTCGAGTATATGCAGCACTACTCGAGTAGGTAGAAGGTGACTACTCGAGTACATGAGAAAAATTACTCGGGAGATAAATAAATCATTACTCGAGTACATGGAGTCAACTACTCGAGTAAATAAGAATGAGAGAGACTCAGTTACTCGAGTAACAAAAATGACTTACTCGAGTACTTAAGTACTTACACGAGAGGTGGAGTATATTACTCGAGTTCAAGAAGTACTACTCGAGTATATAGAAATGAACTACTCGAGTATATAAGAGACTACTCGAGACAAACACTTAGAAAATTTCTGGAACAGGAAAAATTGAACTACTCGAGTATGTAACATGAACTACTCGAGACATAATGATCTACTCGAGTATATAACATGAACTACTCGAGTAATTCACTTAGTGAAATTTTTCTGGAATAGAATTCTGGATTACACGAGTAAAAACATTTGACTACTCGAGTAGTAGATGAACTACTCGAGTATATGATTTAGACTACTCGAGTAAGTAGGAAGTACACGAGAGTCAGAATACAATTAACTCGAGATAGAAGATAGAACTACTAGAGTATATATAATACTACTAGAGTATTTCACTTAGACAAATTTGAGAAGAGAAAATCTGAAAACTCGAGAGATAAGAGGAAATTACTCGAGTATACAAGATGAATTACTCGAGAGCCATAATTGGACTACTCGAGTATATCTTAACTACTCGAGTTAGTGAATTACTACTCGAGTATAAACTCAGTAAGGAAGTACTCGAGTACTTTACTTAGGAAAATTTTTCTGACTGATTTTCTTCTTCTAAGGGAAATCAGCATCAAGTTTTTTCACATAGTCCTAGAGCTTGAATATGAAGTGTATCCTAATAGAGAGGCTACACATGAGTCAACACTTTGGAACACACAATGAGAGATTACATTGTATGGTCCTGTGTTTGGTGACCCATTGTAGATTGACATTGGTCTACACTTCCCATTAGAATCCTGCAAACAAATAACTCAAACCAAGCATCAAATACAACTTAATTCATCTTAGTTCAAGTGTGACTTCATCAAATCTGGGTTAGTGTAAATACAATACCCAACAAACATGCAGGGTAATCTTATGAAAAATTTGACAGATGAGGGGGTTAGAACTGTTCATGCATACAACTTTCTATCCAATGAAGTTGAAGGGGTGAAGAATGTTGGGTTCTCCAAATTTGATGCCTATAACTTTGTGCAGCAGGAAAGAAAGGTCTTGATAGAGAGCGGTGATTCACTTAGTCTGTTGAAGATACTACAGGGAAAGCAGTTGGAGGATAACATGTTTTCGTTCGATGTTCGTACGGATGAACTAAACAGGTTAACAAGCTTCTTCTGGATGAATGAGCATAGCAAAATAGATTATGACTGCTATGAGGATGTTATTATATTTGACACAACCTACAGATTGAACAAGTACAATTTAGCTTGTGCTCCATTTATCGCAGTCAACAATCAATGACAGAATATTTTTATTGGCGACACTTTCATTGCTGAAGAGACCATTGATTCCTTTGTTTGGGTGTTTGAAACATTTTTAAAATTTGTCGGAGGCAAACAACCTACGACTATATTCACGGATCAAGATCAGGCAATGTCCGTAGCGATTGGTAGAGTACTTACCGAGAGTCGTCACCGCCTATGCCAGTGACATATCTCCAAGAAGGCCCCGTCCAAAGTACCATGCTTCAATAATGACAAAAGTGTCAGTGCACTTTTTTATCAATGTTTAAGTAAGTGTGACGGCGAGATTGAGTTCGATAGACATTGGAATGAGATGGTTTCCAAGGGATCTCTAGAAGATAACAAATGGTTAGGAGATCTGCATCAAGTTAGAAGAAAGTGGTCCACGACGTTCAACAAAGATGTATTGAATTTGGGTATATTATCAACACAACGTAGCGAATCGGCCAACAATGGCCTACACGAATGTTCAAAGAGCACGAGTACACTAGTGGAGTGTTTCCACGGGTTGGAGAAAATGGTCGGCTCTTGGCGTAGAGCTGAGCGTGACGAAGATTTTAGAGGCAATCAAGGAACGGTATGCTTAAAGTGTAATAGTTGTTTACTCCGCCATGCTTCCAAATTTTACACACGCAAATTGTTTAGTATTTTTGAGAAAGCGTACATGGAGGGAGCCGTTGGCGTTTGCGTATGTTGATGAGACTAGATATGACGGAAATCATTCTCTATATGTAACGAAGAAATGTGACGGTTCTGAAGAAGACAAACGATGGTTTGTGAACTTGCATTCCGATTCCAATGAATCTCAATGTTCATGCAGTGGTTTCGATTCGCGGGGCATACTATGTAAGCATATACTAAGGATATACAATATGAAAAATGCCCGGCTAGTTTCGAACCAATACTTGATTAAAAGATTTTCTCAAAACGCCTAAAAAAATATACCTACCAAATACCCCATGCATGTTACAGTGCGACTCCAATTTGGTATTTAGAAATCATTTGGTGCGTTATTCGTATGATCTCGCAAACTGTATGGGGAACTGCTTCTTAATCTTCTTCAATAATTCTTTCTCTTACTTCTTATATCCTCTCCTTCTTCATCTCCGACCTAATCTTCTTCAATAATTTTTGCTCTTGCTTCTTATATTTCATTTTCTTCTCTTTCTCACTCTCATAGCTAAGGGAGTCCACCTTCACGTCCCTCTTTCTCTTCTCCTTCTTTTCCGGCCCTGCCTCAAAATCAAACTCCAGTTCCTCAACTCCAAGCAGTGACAGCTCGTCATCACCAACATTAGCAAAGGTGGTGATAACCTATGTAATGATTCAAGATAAAAGACCAGAATATTAATTTAGCCTTTACATATTAATACATAGATTGAGCATAAATCATAAATGAGAACACATACATATTTTCTTCGCCTGAGGTTGCGTTCTACTTCGAGGCAGAATTTAGCACTGTAGCTAAGAGTGGGAGACCACCGATATATGCAGGGCCATGCTGCCTCGACCAGTGGTGGCTGAATTTTCGTGTGCTCGTATAGCCACACCTTTACGAAAACACATACAAAGTTGGCAACATAAAAAAATAAAATGAAAGCTAAATAAAAACACTTTCATACCAGCAACACGATGGAGCAGCCCTCCAAATACCCGATGTTCTCCCCTACCCCTCTTATTTCGCAGATTTTGCTCAATCCATCAAATTGGCTATGCAGGAAGCCATGGATTGCCTGCGGCCAGTTGTACTTCACAAAATCCTGAATATCTTTTATGCGATCGAGACAAGCCGGGACCTTCAGATTCTTAAGTGGGAAAAAGAACATGCATAGTAGATATTTAACTACAAGGGAGATCCTTCTCTCCTCCAATGCAGGGGACCACTCCTCCTCGGTAACTTCCCTTAATTTTTCATTGAGCCACTTGTGTGTGAGGTATAGGAGGGGACTCCGAGTGAACTTAAACTGAACTCCAGAATTTGGGAGGCCCAATACGAGTGCGACCTCGTTGACGGTATGTTTCATGTAGTCGTTACCTATTAGGAACGCTTTCTTATCCCTATTATATAACCTGAGAAGAACATACATCAGTGGTATGTTCTGTGGAATCCCAGGAATAATCAGCAGTGGGAAAATGTAAGGCAGGCGTAAGGCTTCTTTAGAGTCTTCAGACAACATATTCACCAGGGGCGTAACGTGCGCAGTGAATGACTTGGATGAGCAACAGGATGACAAGTACTTACTTCCAGGCATTTTAGGTGGAAACAAAAAAACAAAAAGCAAAAATAATGCTAGTGCAAACTATACAGGAATATGCAGGCAAGGAAACTGCAAACAAATAGGCATATATGAGAAATTCAACTGGAAAAAATACGGGAGTACACTGATAATGCAACTGGAAACAATACAGAAATATGGAGGTAATGCAACTGCAAGCTCTACGAGAATAAACTGTTAATGCAACTGCAAACTCAACAGTAAAATACATGTAATGCAGCTGCAAACAAGCATACGCAGGTAATGCAACTGCAAACATATTACACTAGTTCTCAGTGTAAACAACTGCAAACAGGAAACCAAAAAAAGAAAAACAACTGAAATCAACTAGTAATGCGACCGCAAAAAACCTAATTTAGCGCATTACCCGTAACAAGCACTAGCAAAACAGATAAATACAACTGCAAACATATTTACCCTAAAAATGCGACTGCAATCGACAAGAATGACATACAAATTGTACACTAGTTCTCAGGGGAAACAACTGCAAACAGGAAACCACAAAAAAAACAACTTCAATCAACTAGCAATGCAACCGCAACCAACCTAATTTAGTGCAAAACCCTAAACAAGCGCTAGCAAACGAATAAATGCGACTGCAAACATATTTGCCCTAAAAATGCAACTGCAATCAACATGGATGACATACAAATTCAGATTGAAGTACAACAAAATGAAAAATTTTATACAGATTACACTACTTTTCCTGGATCTTCTTCTTCAGGTTAGGGCTTCAGTGTTGGGAAAACTGGCGGAATTTGGCGGTACTTCAAAGCTTCCGATAGTGAGAGTAGAGGCAGGAAGACTGTTCCAGAGAAAAACTCGAGCGATCTGCGGGAGCTCGAGTTAATGACGGAGCGGCGGGGAAGTTGCAAAGAGACGGGAGCAGGAGCGGCGAAAGGTCGAGGGAGCTGCAAAGAGTCGGGAGCAAGAGCGGCGAAAGGTTGAGTGAGCTCAAATTTTGGAAAGTAAAAGGAGTGGGCCCCATCGATGGGAGGGCTATTTATTTCCGCAGCATTCCATCCTGCGTTGCCCGTAGCAAAAAATTTTCCCTCGCCAAGCCCTAGCCCTTCACTGATCGATTGACTTCATTCCCAGCTCTTGTAATCGCCAGCGCCGCCAATCTTGTCCTCCATGTTGCTGTCTACCATCATCGTTCCCATCAGAGAACCCACTCCCGATCCCGTCTCCTTCAAGGAAGCCCGTCCAACCCTGTTTCATCCCGGGACGCACCTCCCGGTCCCGTCTCAGCCTTGGAAGGCCCCATCTAGACCTATTTCAGCCATGGATATACTTCCAGGCACGTTCCAGTTTGGGAAGTTCCTATCGAGCCCCTATTCAGCCTTGCAAAACCTATTCTTCACGTCCAGATAATTCTGCAAGCCCCATCTGGACCACATTTTCATTTGAAAGTCTCTCCTTTTTTGGTTCCTGCAGCAAAATCCCTCCCATACATAGGCTTCATCCTCTGGATCTCTTTGCCATGTGAGTAATTGTAGTGTTTATTTTTCTGTATTGAATATTGGGAAAACATTTCATACCTGTTTGGGTATTACGACTCATTAGTGTAATTGCTTCTTTGTTTTCTTTTATTCTATAAAACTTATTCGTATAAATTGTACTTGACAATCCTTTGTGCTGAGAATACATTTGACATTGTTCGCGTGCTTAAGAAGTCAAGTCACATTGTGTAGATTTGCTTAACAATTATAATTTTATTTGCTAAAATTTTATTCCAGAATTAGTTAAAACATACATGCATCATTTAAATTGGGTTTGTTCACGTCCATCCCACACGCTCATTTAGCATGACATTAGCATTGACAGAACCTCTCACATTTCATACTTGTTTGACAACCTCTCACAACCTGTCCTCTGGTTTGAAGCCGGAATGGAGCCAAAACTGTTTCCCAAACACAGCTTTAGCTGGAAGGTGCCTTGGCTCACCGTTTAAGGTGTTGTCGTGTGACCTTGAAGTCACGGATTTGAGTCCTAGAAGCAGCCTCTTGCAAAAATGCAGGGTAAGGTTTACCTAAATATCACCCTCGTGGTGGGACCCTTCCACAGACCCTCACCGTGCGGGGATGCTTTGTGCATCGGGCTGCCTATTTTTGTTGTTTGGTGTTGCAAGTGATATATACAAATTGTTTGAGAGAGAAATAATATTGGGAAATACCTACAAAAATTATTCCACAAGAGTCATACAAGTAATGAAATGCTAAACTCTAATGTCTCCAAATAAATATTGCTGCTGACTGCTACAAATGTGGACACCCTCAGTACTTCCTGTTGGTCTACACCTCGATACCACCACCTACAACAACCGATTGCTGTAATGAAAGGCGTTTCTACGTTGAAATGGCATAGAGTATCAATGAAAGGGAGTCACACATCATCTTCACAATATCCCTCACATTAGCATTCTTAAAATAATATTCATTGCATCTGAATCTAAAAAAAAAGACTTTGTTCCCGAGCCATAACAGGTTGATCATGTATCTACCAGCAAATCTCTAATTCTTTCTTCACAAAAGTCATAGAAGAATCACCTCACACAATTTCCTCTATTAGTTTATAAATATGACCACACTTCTCTCTTCATAGCACAATGAAATCCATGTGTCACCATCAGACCTTCAAAAACCCCTTAAATCTAACTTACCCAATGATTTGTGATTCTTGCATACTTTTGGGTACATATTGTACCTCATCAAGCCTGCGCACCTGGCTAGTCTGCATCTTGATGTCCGTTTTCCTTCGTTGATAGTATCACAATTTGAATCATCTACTAAATGTCAAATGACTTCTCCAAAGAACTACAACAAGACGCAACTGGGAAAATATGTAGCAATTTACCATATCCCAAAAATCCAATTATGAGTACTTCCTTATCTCGGGAGATTGTGAACATAGCATCCAACATCATACCTGTACAACCTCGGGCTCGCGAGAAGGCCTCAAAAGTGCGAAGTAGAAGGGGGAGGGCGAGTGGAAGTGATGGACGAGTGGGACCATGCGGTCCACTCGCGGTTGGCAAGTCGGGAGGTCTCTGCGAAAGGCGAGACGCCCCCTCTGGGCGGCGAGTAGGCCGTTATAGGCGAGATGGTCTCCTAGAAAAGGATGATCGCGAGACGAGCAGGAAGGCTCGTCTCGCCACCAGGTGCTCTCCCACTCGCAGTATGGTAAAAGACCTTTTTCACATTTCTGTACCCAAGGGGGCTTTACCCTTCTACCCCAGGTATTTTTACCCTTTTGCCCCTGGTGATCTGCATATATCTCTTCAGAACAGCGGAGTTTGGCTGTTGGCAGACCCAACCAGGGGTATTCTGGTAATTACAGGTCAACCCAATATGGATATTTACAGATCCAACTCAGAAAACTATAAATAGACCCATAAGGGCTCCTTAGAAGGCATGCGTTTTATTATCTTCCAACTTCCAGTGCTTTCTGAGGAGCTCCTAGCCTAGCTTTTGGCTTTGGAGGGGAAGCTCTCAGAGATCTTCCGGGTGTGAGGTGAGACCTCCCTGCTGAGGCTTTGGGTCAGTCTAGGGACCTTTGAATCCGGTCGAGGGTTGAGGCTTGAGAGAAGTAGGTGTTGGCTGCACCCCTTTTTTTGAACTCCCGTTGAGGTCATTTTTGGCTTCAACAGTTCTGGTGCGGTGAGCGTGGAAAGCAGCTGATACAAGAAAGCCTTGAGTTTTGTCCCATGGCTGGAGGTGAAGGAGAAGAGTCTGGTTCTGGAGGCTCCCCCACCCGGGGAGAGGAAGCGACGAGGAAGATGCTGGAGGACTTCAGGCGAGAAGTCCTGCAGACCATCAGCTTGGCCTTCTCGGCCCGACGCGAGTGGGCCACCCCTCAGGTTCCGATAGAGGAGGTCCCGCTCTTAGGCGAGAACGCCCCTGGACAGCGCCCGGGGAAGGAGGTCCCGGCGGAGGCTGGCGAGAGGGACGTTGCGGCGCGGGAGCTCTTCCCAAGCCAGCGCCCGGGCAAGGAGGCTCTGACAGATCTGGGCGAGAGGGAGGCGACAGTGCGAGAGCTCTTCCCTGGGCACGGTCTCGCGGATCGGGCCAGCCAGCCGAGGCCGCGGGACGTGCCCTCTCGCCAGGCAGGAGGCGAGAGCCCATTCAGCGAGCTCATCATTTCAGCTCCGGTACCGGAGGGGTTCCGGGAGCCTGACATGTCCTACTACTCGGGAAAGGATGACCCTGTACAGCATGTGCAGTGGTTTGAAGATGTCGTTTCAATAAGGCAGATGACGGATGCCTTCAAGTGCCGATTATTTGCCATCACATTGAAGGAGAAAGCTCGGGACTGGTTCCACCAGTTGCCAGCGAGGTCGATCTACTGTTTTGAAGATCTGCGAAGTAGTTTCCTGTTGAGGTTCTCAACATCGAAGAGGCGAAAGAAGGAGGCGGAGTGCCTGTTTGCGGTGAGGCAGAAGCCGGATGAGACACTGAGTCACTATGTCGACCGATTTCAGAAAGAGATCCTCCTGGTCCAGGAGGTCCCAGGGTACGCGTTGATGCTCGCCTTTACCCTAGGGCTGAGGCCGAGATTTTTTAGTATGGAGTTGAAGATAGTGCCCCCCCTCTCCTTTGAGGAGCTCATGAAGAGGGCAGCAAAGGAGATAGACTTCGAGAGAGCAAACCCAGCATTCGCCAGGAAGTTGGCCAGGCTGGCAGAGGATGATGTGAAGGAACCTACAGGGGGAAGGCAGAAGGAGCCGAGGGAGCAGAGGGAGCAGAGAGAAGAAAAGAGAAGGGAAGAGCCCCGAAGGCAGGGGCAGCAGCAGGGATGGGGGGCCCGGGAGCCGAACAACCGGTTGGGTTGGAGGCCCCAGGAGGGTCGCCCCCAGGGCCAAGAAGGAGGCTACCAGGGGAGAGATAATCTACGGGAACCCCGGAGGTTCGACCAACCGGCGTGGAGGCAGGAGCCAAGGGGTCGAGTCCTGCCGCCGCAAGAGGCCATGGAGGTAGGTAGAGGAAGAGGAGTGAGGAGAGGAGTTCGAGGAGCAGGGAGAAGGGGAGGAGGAGAATTAAGAAGGGGTAGGGTGGCGTTGCTCTTTTGTGACTTCCACCAGGAGGAAGGTCACGCAACGGCCACCTGCCCAGAGTTCTTAGAAATGAGGGAAGCCAGAGGAGCCGGGAGGCAGGATCCGCCGATGAGGATCGTAGAAGTACAGCCGGGGGAGATGGAAGATAGGTGTGAAGATCGGGTAGACGTGGGGACCTGGGGAGGAATCAGGGTGATTCATGGAGGAGTGGGGATTGAGGCAACCCGCAAGGGGAGCCTGCAAACCATGTATCGAAGGGGGGTCGCCTCTATCTCACAGGCTCCCCCACCGGAAGAAAAAATCACTTTCTCGTCAGCAGACATGCCAAACTACGAAGATCCGTTCTGTGACGCCCTGGTAATCCAGACGGCGGTAGAGAATTATACGATCTCAAGGATACTAGGATACAACGGGAGCTCGGTGAATGTCATCTTCAAGAAGGCCTTCGATGAGATGAGGGTTGAAGGGAAGAGGGTCTTGGCTTCAGATGGACCACTGTTCGGGTTCTCCGGAGAGAGGAAAGAAGTAGAAGGAGGAGTAGGGCTGCACGTGAAGTTGGGGGGCGTGTCACGGAACTGCAGGTTCGTGATCGTGGACGCCCCAAGCAGCTATAACGCCATCTTTGGGCGCCCCCTCATCAGCGCCTTTCGCTGCGTCCCCTCCTCGTTTCATCAGTGCCTCAAGTTCAGCAATGGAGAGGTGCAGGTCAGGGTAAGAGGGGACCCGAAGGTGGCAAGACAATGCTACGTTACGACAGTCAACACCATATCGTGGATGGCAGAAGCAGAGGAGTTGGAGATGAAGATGACGGCACATGAAGAGGTTGTTGAAGAAGAGGAGATGAGCCTAGAGGAGGCGAGAGAGATAGCTGAAGATGAAGTCGGAGGAGAGGAGATTGAGGAGCAGCAGGGAGGATATATGCAGGAGGTCCAGGGGGACGAGGAGCAGGAGAGACCGAAAGGGGCGATGGAGGAAGAGGAACAAGAAGCAGGAGCTGAGGGAGAGGCCCAGAGGGGCGTAGAAGTCGAGCAGCAGCAGGAGAGCCCGGAGGGGGCGATGGAGGTGGAAGAGCAGGGAGCAGGAGGAGCTGAGGAAGAGGCCCAGAGGGGCGTGGAAGTCGAGCAGCAGCAGGAAGGGCCGGAGGAGGCAATGGAGATCGAGGAGGAGGAGGTAGGAAGGGAAGAGCTGAAGCTGGAGGAAGAGGCAGGGGACGGCTGGGGGCAGTCGCGGCTGGAGCCGACCGAGGAAGTGGTGGAGATGGAGGTCCTCAACAGCGCAGGGCAGGTGCAAAAGGTGCGGGTCAGCGGGGGCTTGAGTCCCGAGGCCCGGGAGCGAGTGCGGGCCTGCATTCAAAGCAACATCGACATCTTCGCTTGGAGCGCGGCAGACATGCCGGGCATCGACGCGGACGTGGCCTGCCATCGCCTGAACTTGGACCCCCGCACTCGCCCCATACGCCAAAAGATGAGAGCCATCGCCACCAAGCTGGAGGAGCCCATCCGCGAAGAGGTCAGGAAGCTCCTGGAGGCTGGCTTCATCTCAGAGATCCAGTATGCATGATGGATCTCGAATGTGGTAATGGTTAAGAAAGGGGGTGGTAAATGGAGAATGTGTATTGACTTTTCTTTGTTAAATAAATCATGCCCTAAGGATTGCTACCCCCTGCCTCGGATCGACGCGCTGGTTGATTCAGCCGTCGGTTTTTCTATCATGAGCTTTTTGGATGCTTTTTCAGGTTATTACTAGATCCGGATGCACCCTCCCGATGTCAAGCATGTTTCCTTCATCACGAGGGAGGGGTGCTTCAGTTACAAAATGATGCCCTTCGGGTTGAAGAACGCCGGGGCTACCTACCAACGCATGATGGATCGGGTCTTCCGAGATCAGAGGGGGAGAAACTTGGAGGTCTATGTCGACGACCTAATGATCAAAAGCAAGTGCGTGGATTTGCAACTAAAAGATCTAGAGGAGACGTTTGCCACCCTGAGGAGGTTTAAGATGAGACTGAATCCCTTGAAGTGTGTCTTCAGGGCTAGCCGCGGGAAGTTCCTTGGGCATCTCTTGACTTCGGCAGGGTTGGAGCCCAACCCGGACAAGGTAAAGACCATCCTGGATTTGGAATCACCTCGCGATGCCAAGGAGGTCCAGCGTTTGACAGGCAGGCTGGCTGGGCTGAGCAGGTTCCTCTTCAGGTCAGGAGACAAGTGTTCCTCATTCTTTAAGGTGCTGCGGGGGAACCAGAGGTTTGAGTGGACCGCCGAGTGCGAAGAAGCCTTCCAGGGGCTGAAGAGGCAGCTCTCTCAGGCTCCTCTGCTTCAGAGCCCAAAAGAAGGGGAGGACCTGACCTTGTACCTTGGAGTAGGAGCGGAGGCGGTGAGCTCCGTCCTAGTAAGGGAAGAAGGAAAGAAGCAACTGCTCATCTACTACGTCAGCCCGATATTGAAGAAAACAGAGCTCCGTTACCCCATCCTCGAAAAACTAGCATACGCCTTGGTCATCTCAGCAAGAAAACTCCGGCCGTACTTTCAAGCGCATTCGATTAGGGTGGTGACCGACCATCCTGTTCGCAAGATCTTCGAAGGAGTAAAGCATTCAGGGAGACTTGCTAAGTGGTCTATTGAGCTAAGCGAGTTCGACATCTCTTTCGTTCCGAGACTCTCCATCAAGGCGCAGACGATGACGGACTTCCTGGCAGATTATGTTGTTGAAGTCAGGGAGGGAGGGCAGCAGCCACAGGAAGCGTGGAAGATGATGGTCGATGGGGCCTCGGGAAAGCATTCCCTCGGGGGAGGAGTGGTGCTGATCAACCCCCAGGGAGTCGCGATAGAGCAGGCGGTGACTTACCATTTTCCGGTGACCAACAATCAAGCGGAGTACGAGGCCGTGATCGCTGACCTTCGTTTGGCAAAGGAGCTGGAGATTCAGGATGTGGAGGCTTTCACGGACTCAAAGGTAGTAGCATCGCAGATCCGAGGAGAGTTTGAGGCTCGGGAGCCTACCCTCATAAAATACCTCTCCAAGGTAAGGGCGATCATCGGAGGGTTCCGGTCGTTCTCAATCCAACATGTTCCAAGGGAAGAAAGTATAACCGCTGATCGATTGGCTAAGTTTGGACCTCGGGGAGGAGGGACCTTAACGAAGCTATTTCGACCGACTATCGAGGAGGGAGAGTTGATGGTGGTGGATCGGCGACCCTCGTGGGTGGATCCATTGGTGACCTTCCTAACCACCGGTGAACTTACGGAGGGAACCAAGGACGTGAAAAGCCTCAGGCGCAAGGCAACTCACTACCTGATGATAGAAGGGGGCCTGCATCGCAAAATGTTGTCAGGGCTCCTAGCCAGATGTGTGACCGAAGAAGAGATCTCGAGGATCTTGGGGGAGGTGCACTCGGGCGAGTGCGGCAGTCATTCTGGGGGGAGGATGTTGGAGGCAAGGGTAGTCAGACAGGGGTACTTCTGGCCCACCCTAAGGAAGGATGCCGCGGAGTTTGCAAGGAGATGTCAAAAGTGCCAGCTCTGCGCCCCCCTCCAGCTCTTGGCAGCTCAAATAGTCCGAAGTATCACGACACCGTGGCCATTCGCCATCTGGGGGATGGATTTAGTCGGACCATTTTCTCCGGCTAGTGGACAGAGGAGGTTCCTCTTGATCATGGTCGATTATTTCTCAAAGTGGCTGGAGGTTAAAGCCTTGGCCAAGGTCACCTCGCAAGTCATAAGGAACTTCATCTGGGGGGAGATCATATGCAGACACGGACTGCCTCAGGCGATAGTGACAGATAACGGTCCCCAGTTTGTCAGTGAAGAGTTCATCAGCTTCTGTGCCCAGCTGGGGATAGATCTCAGATTTGCCTCTGTCCACCACCCCCGGAGCAACGACCAGGTGGAAGCGGCAAACAAAATCATTGTAAACCTGCTCAAAAAGAAGGTGGAGAACTTAAAGGGAAATTGGGTGGAACAGCTCCCCTCGGTCTTATGGGCCTTGCGAACGACCCCGAACACGGCCACCGGTGAGACCCCTTTCAAGCTTTCTTACGGGTGTGAGGCGGTTCTACCAGTGGAGTTTAAGGTTCGGTCCCCGCGGGTCACAGCCGCGGGAGAAGGAGATGAGACTTGGGGGTTGGAGAATGAAGAGGGGCTACGCCTTTCGCTAGATATGGTAGAAGAACTGCGGGACGTGACAGCTATCAGGCAAGAAGAGATCAAGCGGCGGATGGCCAAATATTTTGATAGGCATGTCACGGTCAAACAGTTTACTGAAGGAGATCTGGTGCTGAGAAAGGTGGACGCGGCAGGTAGGTCGGCTCCCGTGGGCAAGCCTAACCCGAACTGGGAAGGACCATACATAGTGAAGGAAGCCCTTGGAACAAGAGGCTACTACCTCCAAGACGTGGAGGGGAGGGCCTTAAGTCACACCTGAAGCGGTGACGACCTTAAACGCTTCTACCCATGAAAGGGGAAGGATGTAACCATGTATCTCAAAAATAAACTTATTATACTACATCAGTTAATTTTCACTTGACTATCGTGAAAATTTTATAATAGGATATAATTATGTGTTTTATGAATACCCCGAGCTCGGCTCGACCCCAGGTAGACCCGCTGCGCAGGCTCTCATCTAGCTGGCAGGTCCGAAAGGCTCGCCTGTGGGGATAGGTTTGGTTTGAGGAAACTTCATTCGGCTCGGCCCCAGGTAGACCCGCTGCGCAGGCTCTCATCTAGCTGTCAGGTCCGAAGGCTCGTCTGTGGGGGATAGTTTGGTTTGAGGAAACTTATTCGGCATCCGAGCTCGGCTCGGCCCCAGGTAGACCCGCTGCGCAGGCTCTCATCTAGCTGGCAGGTCCGAAGGCTCGCCTGCGAAACATCATCGGCACCCCGAGCTCGGCTCGGCCAGGTAGACCCGCTGCGCAGGGCTGGCAGGTCCGAAGGTTTGGTTTGAGGAAACTTCATCGGCACCCCGAGCTCGGCTCGGCCCCAGGTAGACCCGCTGCGCAGGCTCTCATCTAGCTGGCAGGTCCGAAGGCTCGCCTGTGGGGGATAGGTTTGGTTTGAGAACTTCATCGGCACCCCGAGCTCGGCTCGGCCCCAGGTAGACCCGCTGCGCAGGCTCTCATCTAGCTGGCAGGTCCGAAGGCTCGCCTGTGGGGGATAGGTTTGGTTTGAGAACTTCATCGGCACCCCGAGCTCGGCTCGGCCCCAGGTAGACCCGCTGCGCTCTCATCAGGCAGGTCCGAAGGCTCTGTGGGGGATAGGTTTGGTTTGAGGAAATCTCGGCACCCCGAGCTCGGCTGGCCCCAGGTAGACCCGTCCGCTCTCATCTAGGCAGGTCGAAGGCCTTGTGGGGGATAGGTTTGGTTTCGGCCCCAGGAGACCCGCTGCGCACTTCATCGGCACCCCGAGCTCGGCTCGGCCCCAGGTAGACCCGCTGCGCAGGCTCTCATCTAGCTGCAGGTCCGAAGGCTGTGGGGGATAGGTTTGGTTTGGAACTTCCGACCCCGAGCTCGGCTCGCCTGTGGGGATAGGTTTGGTTTGAGAACTTCATCGGCACCTCGGCACCCCGAGCTCGGCTCGGCCCCAGGTAGACCCGCTGCGCAGGCTCTCATCTATTTGCTGGCAGGTCCGAAGGCTCGCCTGTGGGGGATAGGCTTGGTTCTGTGGGAGATAGGTTTGGTTTGAGAACTTCATCGGCACCCCGAGCTCGGCTCGGCCCCAGGTAGACCCGCTGCGCAGGCTCTCATCTAGCTGGCAGGTCCGAAGGCTCGCCTGTGGGGTTTGGTTTGAGAACTTCATCGGCACCCCGAGCTCGGCTCGGCCCCAGGTAGACCCGCTGCGCAGGCTCTCATACAGCTGGCAGGTCCGAAGGCTCGCCGGTGGGGGATAGGTCTGGTTCTTGAAGGTTGGGTCCAAAGTTCTTGGGAACAGGTCTAAACCTGGGACATTCTACATCACTTCGAGCTCGGACTTGTCCTCGGTGGACTTGTTGCCCGAGCTCACCAAGCTAGCAAGGAAGTAAACTCATTCGATGACAGATTGGTTGGGAAAGGCTTCTTAAAACAACATCCCTGCTTAAACTTAGAAGAAAAAGAAATAAACTAAGGCAAAAGTTTGTAGTAGTGCGAGTGGGGGCACTCGCAGCTGGCTGTTCCAAGGATGGTCTCGCTTGGCGAGCGGGCACTCGCGCAAGGCGGAATGCTCGCTCTAATAATCAGAGGGCAGATTGCATCACCAAGAGTCACTCGCGTGGGGAGTACCTAAGGGCAAGGCGAGAAGATTATACCGGCCAAATCTCACGCACAAAGGTAAAGGAAGTGACGGCTCGCGGCTTGGGCCAACTCTCCGACGAAGACGCGAGACAAGAAGTAGCATCATCTCGCGTGCGTAAGCACATCTGAGGAACGTCTCGCAATAAGCAAAGTAAAGCAAAATAAAGAATAAGGGCAAGGCTGCGAGATGGATGGGTAGCACCGTCTCGCAGACCGAGGCAAACCAGAAATTCATTTCACATAATAAAGAGAAAAACAACAAACATGTACTCTTGATCGTCATTATGTATCACAAAAAGGCTCAAAAGATTTGTCTTAATTTTACAAGCAGCGGCAGAAGGAAGAGGAGAGAGGGATTCTGGATCGTGGAGGTGGCGCGTCATTCCTCCTCGCCGGATGAAGAATCCTCGCTCTCCTCGCCAAAGAGCTGGGGGACCAGGTCGCGAACAGTCACCGTTTCCGAATCGTCCTTCACAACCCCTAGGTCTTTCATCATCTTCAGGATTAGCTCCGCAGCCCTGATGCCGGCATCTCGGCACTGCTCCTCGACCTCGTCAAAAGAATAGTGCGGCGGAGGTGTCCGAAAGGGCTCGCGGCGAGACGATGACGCCACGTCAGCCTGGAGGCGAGTATTCTGGGCTTTCAAGTCCTTGACCTCCTCCTCCAGGGCCGCTGCTCGCGAGCGCAGCCGTTCCGCCGTCTCGGCATCCTGCGAGACGTCAGGTTTTTAGTTGGCAGCTCCTAAAGAAGAAGAATAAGGGTAAGGATAGCGCTTTACCACTCCGCCTTGGGCTTTGGCGAGGAGGCTCTCGACATCAAACAACCTCTTAGCGAGATCTTCTGCCCGCTCCCGCTCCGCCGCCAGGCTCGTCTCGCTCTCAGACCATTTTTTGTTGATGTATATCAAACGGCGAGCGGCGCGATGCGAGAACTCCAGAGCCCGCATCTGGATATGGGAAGACTTCATAACGAGGTCTCGCGTAGACTCGCTCTCAGGGGAGACCGTGTCGAGACCACCGTAGAGGCCGTATCCCACGGCAAAGGCATGGATGGTGGGCTCCTCCTGCTCCTTCCAAGGGGGAAGGAGGGTGGAAATGGAGACTCGGTTGGCGTCCCGCCCCCACAGTAGAACAGGGTCCCCAGCTGCATCGGAAACCGCGGGGCCCAAGTTAAAGTTCATGTGGGAAGAGGGGGCGGGACGACTGAAGGAAGTGCCTTCGCGAGAGGCAGTAGCAGCTGGTTGATTGAAGGCAGCAGCTGGTTGATTGATGGCAGCGGCTGGTTGATTGGAGGCGGCAGCAGGTTGATTTGGGGGTGCCGTCTCGCGGGTAGGCGAGACGGCCTGTTGACGAGGCGAGCGGGGCGACGGAGACCCATCCAGAGAGATGGGGCTCAGAGGCCTCGCTGTCTCCTTCTCCTTGGGGGTCACCTTCTTCTTCCCCTGGGAGACCACCACAGCCTTCTTCATTTTCTTTGAAGGGCTGGAGCGAGAAGGGGCCGTGTCGCCTGAAGGCCTTTTGAGAGGGGCAGGAGTCAAGGACTCTCTTGCCGCCTCAGCTGCCGCGTAGGCGAGATCGAGGCCCTTGGAGGGGTGGATGTTACTTTTGTAAGGGGGATGGCCTGGCACTACTCGCTCCCCTGAGGCAAATAAAGGCGGTGAGAAGGCGAGATGAATAAACAATCAGACACAGCGAGACAGAAAAGAGAGTACCTTCACCAGGGAGTACAGGAGGCAGCGAGTCGAGGCCTCGCCGCAGGTAGTTGACCTCGAAGTTCTTGCCGACGAAATATTCATACAACAGCTTCTCTGGGCCGCTGACCTGCGGGGTGGCATAGAAGCTTTCTGGGGGAGACACCGGCGCGAGCGGAACGCCCCCGGAGAAACCACGGTCGCCGCGGATGAAGATGAACCGCGTGAGCCAGTGGTGATTTTTGTTGGGCGTCTCGCACACCTTGAGCCCCTGGCCGGTGAAGTACGAGACGCCATCAGCGTTGACGTGGTAGATAAAGAGCTTGCGGAAGACCGTCAAGCTGAACTCAATGCGCTCCCGGCGCATATAGCAGGCGAAGGCGATCAACACCGAGATAGCATTCGGGTTGAACTGCGCCGGGACGACGCCGAAGTATTTGAAAACTTGTTTTACCTCAGGCCATAGAGGCAGCCTCAACCCCGCCTCAAAGTGCGAGACGGGGAAAGCGAGCTCTCCCGGGTAGTAAGTGTTGATGGACTCGCCAACTTTGGGAGGCCGCGAGTCGATCCCCTCCGCTAGATACTCGCGGACGAACCCACGGTAGTCTTCTTCGGGAAGCCTGCCGAGCGGAAAGTCGTGATCCGTGAACCGCTTTCCACAGCGGCTGCGCCCCTCGCCTTCCTCAACCCTCTTCTTTCCCATCCTTGGCGAGACGAAGTTGGCGAGATGGCTTTAGGCGAGAAGGGGATGGAATGAAGTAACAAGGAAGAAAACCGACAAAAGGGTCGGGAAGAGAAGCGCGAGACAAATCGGCGAGACGGCTAAAGCAAAGAAGCAAGAGCTTGGGCAGCAAGAGTATAGGCGAGGATATCAGTGTTATCCAGGGCCGGGATATTTATAGCAAATACGGTGAAATGATTAATAGGAGGGAAAGTACAAGGGAAGGGGAAGAGTCGGCGGTTGTCTCTCTCTCTCTCTCCTAAGCCTCGATCGGCGCGACCCGTCATAATCACGAAGTGATTAAATAAGGTAATTTAAAGAAAAATAAAGTTAAAACAGTGAATAAATAAAACACCATCCAACATTTTAGCGACAACGGTTCTGACAAATACGGGCGAGACGACAAGCAAACAGTATTATTTAATTATTATTACATCACTTCAGAGAAAATAGAAGAAAAGGGGGCGAGACGTACGCCCTTCAGTACGGGTGCCATTGCCAGCGGCCACCGCGAGCCCCTGCGCAGGGAGGTCTACTGCGCGAGTGGAAGGCGCGGACGGACTCGAGCCCACGACGCGCGAGACGGAGCTGCATATTCAGTCTCATTAAGGATGACGTCAGGGTTGGTGCCATCAACATCTAGCTCAGCATTGGCCTCGGAGGATAGACGAGCGCATTCATTCTCCAGCCATTCGATGCGCCGATCTGCTGCTTGCTTGTCCAGCGCCAGCGAGTGGATAATACGCGCATGCTTCCTGAACAGCTCGGCAGTCTTGCGCCTCATCTCCACCGGGTTCGCAGGGTCGCCAAGAAGATCTTCAATCCCGTCAACAGGAGGCATAGGCGGGACGACAGATTGCCCAGGGTGCTCCTCAGCAAGGCGAGTCGGTCTGGGCGCCTGCGGAAAGAAGTAAAAGAGCAGGGTGAGAGCGGCTCCCGCAGAAGTGTGTGGGAGTAGCGAGTGGGACAGAGATGCGAGAGGATGGACTCCTTACCAAGGGGATGGGAGGTCCCGACGGCATGGGAAGAATCGTCTCTCCTCTCGCAGGGAGGTGTAGATAGAGGAGTGGAAGACAATTGCGAAGTCAGAATCTTCACGGTGACCGGCAGAACCATCTCGCGGGCTTTCCGGTAGATGTACAACCGCGGGAGCTACCTATAGAGAAACCATTAAGAAGGCAGACTCAGTGAGGGAGTAATAAGGAGAAAAGCGAGAACTCACCCCTTTCTCTTTGGGAGATGCGGGAGGAGGGGGGGGGGGGCAGACTTCCAGCACCACGCGAGAAGACCCCTCGATAAGGGAAGAGGAGCCGCCAGTTTTTATCCCCTTCAGGCGAGAGGGAGGGGATTGAACAGAAGGAAGGGGGCGGACTAAGGATGAGGTGTAAGCAGCCACGACAGCCTTGTTCTGCTTACGCACTTTGGTAAGGCGCTCGCGAAAGCTCTGGCTGTGAGACATGATGAACAGTGCTGCAAGGAAGAAGGGAATTTTAAAAAAAGGGCAACCTTCGTTCACAATAGGAACCCCATATTTATAGGTTTCGATGAGTGGACTCAGAAGATTCCTCTCATAAATACGTCAATAAATACGTATTAGCAGCGAGCCTCGGTTGGATGTTCTTTCCGAGCTTAGATTAATCTCGAAAAGAGCTGAGATTATGTACAACCTCGGGCTCGCGAGAAGGCCTCAAAAGTGCGAAGTAGAAGGGGGAGGGCGAGTGGAAGTGATGGGCGAGTGGGACCATGCGGTCCACTCGCGGTTGGCAAGTCGGGAGGTCTCTGCGAAAGGCGAGACGCCCCCTCTGGGCGGCGAGTAGGCCGTTATAGGCGAGATGGTCTCCTAGAAAAGGATGATCGCGAGACGAGCATCCTGCTCGTCTCGCCACCAGGTGCTCTCCCACTCGCAGTATGGATAAAAGGCCTTTTTCACATTTCTGTACCCAAGGGGGCTTTACCCTTCTACCCCAGGATATTTTTACCCTTTTGCCCCTGGTGGTCTGCATATAAGCTCTTCAGAACAGCGGAGTTTGGCTGTTGGCAGACCCAACCAGGGGTATTCTGGTAATTACATAGGTCAGCCCAGTATGGATATTTGCAGATCCAACTCAGAAAACTATAAATAGACCCATAAGGGCTCCTTAGAAGGCAGACGTTTTATTATCTTCCAACTTCCAGTGCTTTCTGAGGAGCTTCCTAGCCCAGCTTTTGGCTTTGGAGGGGAATCTCTCAGAGATCTTCCGGGATGTGAGGTGAGACCTCCCTGCTGAGTCTTTGGAGTCAGTCTAGGGACCTTTGAATCCGGTCGAGGGTTGAGGCTTGAGAGAAGTAGGTGTTGGCTGCACCCCTTTTTTTGAACTCCCGTTGAGGTCATTTTTGGCTTCAACAATACCCACAAGCCTCTATTGCCGCAGCATCTTCAGGATACTTTTAGTTGTTTCTTCTGATATGACTAAGTTCTTGTCAGTGATAACACGAAGGAATTCTAGTAGAGACAAGCTAAAGGGATGTGAGTGAACAACCAAACAAAAATAAAGACAGGAAGAGAGAAGAATAAATAGTGAGTTTCTAAGAGGAAGAAAGGAGAGATAAAGAAAATGAACAAAAAAGGTCTGAAAGATGAGAGAGAAATGTATTATAGATGGTGTTCAGTAAAAAGAAAAAGAAGCGGGCTTCAAAATAGGGGATAAAATAATGCAAATATGAAGTTAGTAGAGACATAGCATGATAATAGATGTTGGGAAAAACCTTTATAGTTTTCTTAACAAATTATGTTTAGTGATTTTACATCGTAGGTCTATTACCCATGATGTATGGTGAGGGTAATTTGGTATTAGAAGTCATAGGATGTCATGATATAAAGGACATAAGAAAAGACATACTGAATTAAGAGAAAAGTATAATTTCAACATCTCGACGCAACTTCGACTGAAAACGTTACTTCAAATAGAAGTTAGAGCCACTAAATTTGACAAGTCTACGACACTCAAAGGATTATTCAACGCATACTTCGTCGACGGAACGTCGACTACATAGTGAATCTTACAGTTAGTCAGAATTCGATGTTACTTCGACAAGAACTTGACATTACGTCAATTGGTTTTCTTAACAAAATTTGTTTTGTGGCTTCAATCTGAATTAAATCAAGAAGGGGTTTACATAAAGCTTCTTGAAGATGTTAGAGGATGTCGATCTATATTTATATGATGATCAAAATAAGAATTGAATTGGGAAAAGGATTGGAATAAGAGGCTATCACAGATTATCAACCATCAACATCAGACGATCAAGATCATACAGATTGCGAGAAATTTAATTCGACAGAGAAAGCTTGGAAGATTATCATCTGCAATTGAATCTCTTCCAGTATCAGTCGATTGGTTTGATAGTTGCTGAATCTGATAAGAGAATTAGTACTTTTTCTTCTCAAGAGAAATTTGCAACAGATTCAGAGAAAAAATTTGAAAGATCATCTGGAGATTGAACTCATAATCTTTGTTATTTTGATATTCAAAGATTCATCAGAAGTTTTAAAGATCATCATTAATTGTTCTCAGAAATTCTGAAGAGAGGACACTAAGAGAAGAGTCATCTTAACTTAAATCTTCTCTTAATTTTCTTTTTACATTTGAGAAAAAGAGTTTTAAGAAATACTCTGCAAAAGATTCAGTGAGAGGTTCTAAGAGTTTCCTCAAGAAAAGACTCGGATTATAATTGGTTCAAGATCTCCTTATCAAAAGATCTAAGGTGGGTTGAAGAGTCTCCTGATAAAAATACTAAGACACTGTGATAGTGAATTCCTATCAAGGGGGTAAAGGAATGGATGTACTCAGATTGAGGGGGAACCACTATAATACTTGTGTCTTATGTGATTTTACTTTTATTTCTTATTCTGTACTGCTGTGCTGTGATTTTAATTAACTGCATCTGATTCTGGTTTATAGTTTATGTAAATACAAATTCTGTGAATTAATCAAAGTATTTGAAAATAATTTAAATCTCTATTCGCCCCCTCTAGAGAGAACTCTGAGAAATATAACAACTAAACTCCCATTTAAATTAGTATGTGAGGGAGATTGATCATCAATAGGTTAATCTATAGAAGATTAATCTATAAAAGGTTAACATCTTGATCAAAAGATTATTTCAGTTGCAACAATAGATTCAAATTTTTATTTACAAAAATGACTTCAAATACTTTCAAAGGATTTGCATCTACTAGCCCACCAATCTGTAATCATGATAATTTTACACTATAGAAAGCTAGTATTAGATTGTATATGAACTCTATTGATGAAGACATTTTTGAATCAATTTTGACAGGACTACCAATGCCATATAGAAGAGATGTAGATGACAATATAACTGCAGAACCTGTACCAAGAAATGAATGTACTGATGTGGAGAAGAAAAGTTAAAGATTGTGATGCAAAAACTATGAATATCTTTGTCTCTACCATGTCAGATGACATATTTCAAAAGGTTGCAGAATGTCTCTCAGTAAAAGAGATATGAGAATCACTCTCAAGGATTGTTAATGTAAGTGCAGATGAGAGAAAGGATAGAAAATCACTTCTAATCTCTCACTATGAAAATTTTCAGAAGAAATCTGATGAATCTGTAGCAGATATGTATGACAGATTCAATATGATAATTAATGAGTTAAAATGACTAAATAAGGACATCTCGCACAAGAATTAATGATAAGTTATTTATGTGCTTTCCTAGTACATGAGATTCCAGAATTTGGGCTATTAGAGAAGCAAAAGTGTCACAAGGAAATCACTACTGATGCTTTGTTTGGGGAATTGAAATCTTATGAGCAATTATTAAAAAGTATAGCAAAAACTGAAGCTAAAGAGAATAACTTATCATCTAGAGAAAAATCAGTTGCATTCAAAGTTATTGAAGATGAACCATTTGTTACAGAAAATGAAATGTTTTATCTTCTGGTAAGAAGATTTAGAAAATGGATTAAATCAGAAGATTTGAAAAGAAGAGAGAAGTATGAGAAAATCAAAATTTGATAAGACTCCCAATAAGGAGATAATTTGTTTTACTTACAAAAAACTTGGACATATTTCAACAGAATATCCAGAACAACAAAAGGAAAGATCAAGCTCAAAGAATCAAAAGAAAAAATATCTGAAGAATAATGATGAGAGCAAAAATGTTTTATTGTTGAAACCTGAAGTGACACAAGCTCAGAATCCAATTCTTCGTCAGATAATGAAGAGGTAAGAGCTGCTGAAAAAGCTTATCTTATGGCTCTGGAGACGGAATCTGATCATGGACTCAATTGAGGTACCAGATTATTTTCAAGATATAGACTTTACTTCTGATGATTTTAAGACATGCTTTAGAGAATTCTGTATACATCAAATAGAACTTGAAAAAGAAATCAAATCATTAAGGCAAAAATTAAAAATATATGAAGACTGTCCTAATTAGAGAAGCAATTATGTCACAAGGGAATCACTACAGATGTTTTACTTGGAAATTGAAATCTTATGAACAATTATTGAAAAGTAGAGCAGAAACCGGAGCTAAAGAGAATAGTTTATCATCTAGAGAAAAATCAGTTGCATTCCAAATTACTGAAGATGAAACATCTGTTACAGAAAATGAAATGTTCAATCTTCTGTCAAAAAGATTTAGAAAATAGATTAAATCAGAAGATACAAAAGGAAAAGACATAAGTATGAGAAAATTAAAATTTGACAAGACTCCAAATAAGGAGATAATTTGTTTTACCTGCAAAAAATCTGGACATATTTCAACAGAATGTACAAAACAACAAAAGGAACGATCAAACTCAAAGAATCAAAAGAAGAAATATCTGAAGAATAATGATAAGAGAAACGGAAAATTGTTTTATTGCTGAAACCTGGAGTGACACAAGTTTAGAATCCAGTTCTTCATCAGATAATGAAGAGGAAAGAGCTCCTGAAGAAACTTGTCTCATGGCTCTGGAGACAGAATTTGATCAGAACTCAAATAAAGTATCTAATTATTTTCATGATATAAACTTTACTTATGATGATTTTAAGATATGTTTTAGAGAATTTTGTATAGATCAAATAAAACTTGAAAAAGAAATCAAATCATTAGGCAAAAATTGAAAATATATGAAGACCGTCCTGATGATTTTAAGCAAATAGAATAAGATAAGCATTTAGAAGTTGAGATAAATAATTTGAAGGAACATATTAAAAAATTAACAGAAAAAATTCTTCATTGAAAGAAGAATTATCAAAGGCAAAAGTCTTTGAAGACTCATTGAATGGAAAGAGTAATCAGCTTAAGAACATTACTGAAAATCTTAAGAAAATATTTGATCATTTGGGTTTGGGTGCAAACCCAAACAAGATAGTAACAATAGATAATAAACCTGTTTGGAAAAATCATGTAACATTCATTAAAGCAAAATAAGTACCATATGCAATTGTACATAATAGCTATCCAAATTTAATAATGATAAGAAAAAGTTTAAAGACAAAAGTGTTGCAAATAAACAATCAATGATAAATAAGAAATAGAAATTAGTAGTTTCAATAAATTAAGAATATGCGTCGATTTCATATTGACGCAACTCTTGTGAAATGTGAACTTCAAATCGATGCTTTCTAAATGTTGTGTCGATTTCAACTCGACACATATCCCTTAGAACAATTATTTTTATCAGAAATTTTTTGGAAATGATGTTTATCATGATTGTTTTATCAAAAGTCATATAACTGGAAGTTGTTGGTTTAATAGACCAATACTCTTTTATCCTAAGGGATATTATGAAAGACCATATACTTTTATTACTTTACATAATGAAAAAAAGAAGTAATGAGTGCAAAGTAACCTGGATCCCAACTAATGTTAAATTCATGTATAGGAAAAATACTGTCCTTCCACAAATTAGCAGTGATATCTGGACATTGGGTGCTCCCTGCATATGACTGGACAAAGAGATATGTTAATAAATTATAAGGCCAAAAATGGTCCCAATGTAGTATTTGGTGATTTCAATTATGGTCAGACCAAAGGTTATAGTATGATCAAAATTGGGGATATCATCTTTGCTAAAGTAGCTTATGTTGAAGGACTTCAACATAATCTGATTAGCATTAGTCAACTTTGTGATGGTGAATACAAAGTTGTTTTCACTAATAATCATTAACAAATAGTAAATTCTAGAACAAATGACATTGTGCTAACTGGATCTAAAAAAAGCAAAATATATGTTGACTTTGATTCCACAAACAATGAATTATGTTTATTCAATATTGAAATAGACAGGAATGAGCTGTGGCATAGAAGGCTTGGCCATGTAAATCACAAAACAATAACTAAGCTTTCAAAGAATGAGTTGGTAAGAGATTTACCAAAAGGTAAGTATAGAAAAGTCAATCCATATAGAGTTTGTCAGTTAGGTAAATAAGTGAAATCATCATTCAAACCAATTGGTAAGAATGATTCCCCAATAATCTTATACCTACTACATATGAATTTATTTGATCCTCTTACTACTCAAAGTTTTGAAGGTAAGTCTTATACATTTGTTACTGTGGGTGATTTTTCAAGGTTTAGTTGCGTGTTCATTTTAAAAGCAAAGTCTGAAACTTTCTCAACCTTCACAAGATTTATTAAACAGATTCAATTTGAATTTTATACCAAAGTGTCATTGATTAGAAGTGTTCATGACACAGAGTTTGAAAATCAGTTGATATGTAAGTTTTGTGAAGATGAGGGGATTAGGCAAAGCTTTTTCAACTTCTAGAACTTCTCAACAAAATGGAGTTGCTGAAAGAAAAAAAATAAAACACTCATTGAAGTTGGAAGAATATTATTAATAGAGTTTAAGTTGCCTAGGTCCTTTTGGGCTGAAGTAGTGAACATTGCTAATTATGTTCTTAATAGAAGTCTTATTTACAAGGCCAAACTAAAGACACCGTATGAACTTTTGAAAGGTAAGCCACCTAAGGTTTCTTACTTCAGAATATTTGGCTCTGTATATTATATTCTTAACAATGAAAAAAATAACCTAGCCCAATTTGATAAGAAAGCTGATGTTGGAATATTTTTGGGATAATCCTTATCTAGCAAAGCCCATAAGTGTTATAATGAAAAGACACTTAAAATTGAAGAATCCATGCATGTTGTATTTCATGAAACTCATGCTTGTTCCCAGGGAGAGGAAACTTCCACCAGAAAATTATTGCAGGAACAGGTTGCTATGGATGAAAACTTCAAAGAATTAAAGATTGTTGAGAATATAGAAAGACAACTACTTTATCAATTTTTGGGAATTCCAATGACAACCAAGACAAATTCAGGATTCAGTATTGATCTCGAATCATTTACAGCTATAGGAGATTCATTTAAAGGAATTCTGCAATTATTCACAAACGTTGGTTTAAATAAGCTAATCACTACAAGATGCTTATTGTTAGAAAAGCCCATGTAAAAGGCCCATTTGATGGCCCTTTTTTTCTCCTCCTTCTTTAGTCCCACATCATGTATAGGATTTATTCTTCTCTCTCCTCTCCTATATATTTGTATTCTCTCCTTGTATTTACATACTGAAATAATACATACAAGCTTTGGGCTCTTTCAACATGGTATCAGAGCCAGGTTCCCGCTAGCTGCGGACTGCCTTTTCTGACCGCTCCGGTCTCCTGCGTACTGTCTTTCTGTCCGCCTCTCAGCGGACTGCCTTTGTCTGCTCCGGTCTCCTGCGGACTGCTCCTCTGCATCCGCCTCTCTTCTCTCTCTCCGTGGTTCCACCCTCCTCAGGCTTCTTATAGCCATCTTCTGCACCGACTCGTGGGGCCCACCTCTTCTATCCGCTGCGGGCGTTCCTTCCTGTCCGCTGACCGCTCTCTTGTGTCCGCTCGAGTCTCTTTGCTCGCGGACTGCTCCACTCTAGCTCGCTCTGCTTCTGTCCGCTCGAGCCTCTTTTGCTCGCGGACTCCCTATCCGCAATCGCTTGCGGACTGCTCCTGTCCGCTGCGGACTCTCCGCTTGTCCGTTGCACGCTCCCTCGCGGATTCCCTATCCGCCATCTCTTGCGGACTGCTCCTGTCCGCTGCGGCCTCACCTCTTTCCGTTGTGCGCTCCTTTTTTTCTCTTGTTGCAGACGCTCTCTTTTATAGCCTTTTCTCTCTCCGTGGGACCACCTTCTTACCCGTCCGCTGCGGCCTCCCTCCTAGTCGCGGCCTCTCATCTGTCCGCTCCTGCGCTCTTTGCTTGTTCGCGGCCTGTCTTGCCTGCGGCCTCTCTTCTGTCCGCCGCGGCCTCCCTACTCGTCGCGGGGCTTCCTCTGCCCGCTGCGGCCTGTCTCTGCCCGCTGCGGCCTGTCTCTGTCCTCGCGGCCTCTCTCTACCCGCTGCGGTCTGCCCTACTCGCCTCGACCGACTCCAGTCCGCCGCGGACTGTTCCTGCTCGCCGTCGGCCTCCCTTCTGCTAGTCGCCGACTTCCTCTCCGCTAGCTGCCCGGCCTCGTCTCTGTCACCGCATGGCGCCTGCTGCTTCAGCTGTCACCTCTGTTGTGTCCTTCTCTACAGAGGGTATCACCTGCCTCTCTCATCATCCTTGTTGGATCGTTGATTCTGGCGCTACTCACCATATCTCCTCCCAGAAGCCCCCAGCGTATCTCCAAATGCCTCATCCTGCTCGCATCACTGTGGCCAACGGAGACACCCTCCCCGTCTTTGGCTCCGCTGATCTTCAGCTTACACCAACCCTTTCTCTTTCCTCGGTTCTTCACGTTCCGGGGTCTCCCTTCAATTTATTATCAGTTAGTCGTCTCACACACGACCTTGACTGTTGTATTACATTTTCACCCTCTTCTTTTCTTATGCAGGATCGCCGCACCCGGAGTACCATTGGTCAGGGGCAGCTGGTGAATGGGTTGTACATCTTGGATATCCCACCAACTCTTCTCTCTACATCGGCTACCACCATCTCTACTGTTGATTGACATTGCCGCCTTGGACATGCTCCCCTTCCGATTCTCAAGCGGGCTCTTCCTGATATATCTTTACAAGAGTTCTCCTGTGAATCTTGTGTCTACGGCAAACAACACCGTTCCTCTTTCCCCCCAGCATGTACCAGGAGTACTACTCCCTTATCGTTAGTTCATTCTGATATTTGGGGTCCTTATAGGATCTCTAGTATTTTTGGCTTTTGGTATTTTATCACGTTCATTGACGATTACTCCCGTACCACGTGGCTCTATTTACTCCATGATCGCACTGAACTTCCCTCTGTCTTTCGCGCCTTTCTTCTTGAGATGCGTACGCAGTTCGCCACTCCTCTCAAAATCATTCGCACTGATAATGCTCGGGAATATACGGGTCGTGCCTTCTCCACTCTCTGCACTGACTTTGGTGTCATCCATCAAACTTCTTGTGCGTATACCCCTCAGCAAAACGGGGTGGCCGAACGCAAAAATCGTCATCTTCTCGACGTTGCCCGCTCTCTTATGTTCCAAATGCACGTTCCCACCGAATATTGGAACTTTGCTGTTTCCACCGCCTGTCATCTCATCAACCGCCTTCCCTCCTCTGTCCTTGACTTTGCCTCGCCCATCCAACTCCTCTATCCCTCCATCCCCCTCACCTCTCTCCCACCACGGATCTTCGGGTGTGTTTGTTATGTCCACCTTCTTGGCCCTCCTTCCGACAAACTTGCTCCTCGGGCCGCCAAGTATATGTTTGTTGGCTACTCCCGCACAAAAAAGGGGTACGTCTGCTACTCTCCTACTACCGGCAAAATGGTCGTTTCTGCGGATGTCACCTTCTGCGAAGACCAGCCCTTCCACTTACCCAGCACCTCCTCGTCTTCTACTCCCTCGTCTTCTGCTCCGTCTCTTCCCCGGCCCGTTGTCCCGGTCACGCCATTTGTGCCGTCTTCTTCCTCCTCCCCACCCGTTCCTCCTCGGGTTCCTCCACCGCTAATCCGTGTCTACTCTCGTCGCCCATCCAAGGATGCTCCCGTGCCCCAGCTCCCTGCTGCCAGCGATAGTTCGGCTGCGGTCGATCACGCTCCCGTCTCTACAGCTCATCCCTTGGCCAACTACGTCTCTCTACATCGGCTAACACTGCCTCACTACGCATTTGCCACCTCCCTTTCCTCTATTTCTCTTCCTAACAATGTGCAGGAGGCGCTTCACCACCCAGGATGGCGGGCTGCTATGCACGATGAAATGCAGGCTCTCTGGGCTAACCAGACCTGGGATCTGGTTCCTCTTCCTGCTGGCCACACCCCTGTTAGCTGCAAATGGGTCTTTGTCATTAAACATGCGGCGGATGACACTATCGACCGTCTGAAGGCCCGTCTTGTGGCCCGGGGGTTTACTCAGCAACATGGCCTTGATTACGAGGAAACATTCTCTCCCGTGGCAAAATTGAACACGGTTCGCGTTCTTCTCTCCTTGGCTGTTCATCGTCACTGGCCCCTTTATCAGCTGGATATCAAGAATGCCTTCCTCAACGACGATCTACAGGAGACCGTTTTTATGCAGCAGCCTCCCGGGTTTGAGACCACGGGGGAGTCTTTGGTCTGTCATCTTCGAAAATCCATTTATGGTCTCAAACATTCCCCGCGTGCGTGGTTTGAAAAGTTCAGTAAGGTGGTTTGTGCTAGTGGCTTCACTCGGAGCTCGGCTGATTTTTCTCTCTTCACCCGACATCGGTCAACTGGGACTGTGATTCTTCTGGTCTACGTTGATGATATCCTGATTACTGGCGACGACACGGCAGGAATACAACAGATCAAGACACAGTTGAATTCTGCCTTTCAAACTAAAAATCTGGGCAACCTTCGGTACTTTCTTGGGCTTGAGGTCGCCCGACGCCCTGATGGTCTTGTGATATCTCAAAGGAAGTACTGTATGGACCTCCTTCGTGATGCAGGTTATTCTGGGTGCAAACCTGCGGAGACTCCTATGGACGCAAATCACAAGCTCTCGACCCATAGCTCTGACTCTGACAAGCTACTTACAAATCCGGAATATTACAGACGCTTGGTTGGGAAGCTGATCTACCTTACGGTGACTCGACCAGACATCTCATTTGCTGTAGGAGTTGTGAGCCGTTTCATGCACGCTCCTCGGACATCTCATCTTCAAGCTGTCGAGCGCATCCTTCGATACCTCAAGATCGCCCCCGGACAAGGACTCGTCTACAAGCCATCCACATCTCTATCTCTTGTCGCGTATTCTGACGCTGACTACGCAGGATCTATTGATGATAGACGCTCCACAACTGGATTCTGCACTTACTTTGGTGGACACCTCATAACTTGGCATAACAAGAAACAGAATGTGGTTGCGCGTTCCTCTGCCGAAGCTGAGTACCGGGCTATGGCTGCTGTTGTCTCTGAGCTAACCTGGCTTGAAGGCCTTCTGAGAGACTTAGGTGTTCGTCTCTCATCTCCGGCAACCTTATTTTGCGACAGTCAAGCAGCAATCCATATTGCCAAGAATCCGGTTTTTCACGAACGAACAAAGCATATCGAAGTTGACTGTCACTTTATCCGGGAAAAGGTACAGTCAAAGAAGATAGATTTGGAGCATGTTCCTGCTACCGACCAAGTTGCGGATATCCTGACGAAAGCCCTCTCCAGGCCGCTATACTATCAGTTCTTATCCAAGCTTGGCGTCTACGACTTGTACGCTCCAGCTTGCGGGGGAGTGTTAGAAAAGCCCATGTAAAAGGCCCATTTGATGACCCTTTTTTTCTCCTCCTTCTTTAGTCCCACATCATGTATAGGATTCAGTATTCTGATCTCGAATCATCCTCTACAGCTATAGGAGATTCATTTAAAGGTATTCTGCTCCTTGTATTTCACATACGTTGGTTTAAATAAGCTAATCACTACAAGCTTTGGGCTCTTTCAACACTTATGATATTCTGTGGAATTAGATGAGTTCATTAGTTAAGTTACAATAGATGAAGATGACTCAATGATAGGCAAATAAATGGATCAGAGGTCAATATAACTGCGAACTCATACAGACAATATTTGATCTGCCATCAGGAGAAGGAGATGTTGAACTAATTGAAGAAGAAATTAAGGAAGCTCTGGTAAAGTTGAATTTCTTTAAGGATAAACTATTTCATTTGAAAAAGAAAGATTTTTCAGAAGAATGAGTTTCTTACTGATATAGTGGGAAATGTGTTGATGTGCAAGATATTAGCACATGATACTGTTCCCAGAGCTTAACTGCATTTGATGGGAATTCTGGTTTTGAGAAAGAAGATCAATTGAAGTAAGTGTATTCTGTATCTTATAGGTCATAATTACAGCCATAAGGATAATGCATATATGTTATTTATGAGTCAAATATTAAAACTGTACTACCCTACTCCGTGCAAATCAAAAGGGTAAATATACCACCTGGAAAGAGACTCATTATTGCTTTGTTATCAAAGAAAACTAGACAAATACTAAAATCTGGTTCAAAGAAAGAAGTTTCTCCCTCATCCTCACCATTAATAAATGAGACAGTTTTAACAACAGTAAGATATCTACCTAATGCTCCTTTTGAATTAGTAATTCCCACAATTACAACAGAGGTTTTATCACAAAACATTATTCCAGAATTAAATTTATATCAAAATATCAACATTGAAGTTCTAAATACAGATACAGATATGCAACACCATAATGATCAACTTTCTCCTGAACATAATCATGCTGCATCATCAACATCAGAGACATTAAACATCAACAAAATAGTTCTTCAAGGCATACAACAAACAACTGCTTCATTGACATCTCTTATAGATGAGCATGCTTCAAATTGCAAATCCTCTGTTGAAAATATGCTTAATCAGATTTCTAAGGTGCAAATTTCCATAAAAAATATTCAGAATAAACTGTTCTTCACAGAAGTAACAAGATCTTTCTTAAACTCCTTAGCTTATGAGGTTTAGAAGGGGGAGATATCTGAGGAAGACTGGTATATAGAACCTTTAGAAGAAGTTGAGGCTCTCCTTAGGAAGACTCACACAGTTCTTTTATCCAGAGAAGCAGAAGAACTTACAGCTGAAAATCAACCTATTCACATGGAAATAGAACAAAAAAATGATCAAGCTATTCATTGTTCTGATGCATTAGTCCAGGTGGAGTCAATGAAAGAAAATCTTCCTGATATTCTTCTGATTGCTAGATAGGCTGTGGATGATGCTGTGACAAGCTCAAAAAGAATGTCAAGATTCAGCTGTTAAAAAGTTTAGTAAGGATGTACAAGTTTTTATCAGAAAGATGAAAAATTCTTGTTAGAACGAATATATTCTGAAGGTACAAATTTTTGTGGAAGAAATTTTATGGAAATCTCATATATTCAGTTGTCTTATATCTATGTCCTTTATCATTTTTATTTATTATGAGTATATGCTCAGTTAAAATTTTGTATAATTTATTGTTGTATATTTGTAAAATCACTTTTAAAGTTTTGTAAAATTTTTAAGTTAAATAGGAGGAGATTATTGGAAAAAATATGCATGATTTAACTTAACAAATTATGTTAAAGTGATTTTACATCCTAGGTCTATTACCCATGCTGTATAGTGAAGGTAATTTGGTATTAAAAGTCCTCGGATGTCATTGATATAAAGAACATAAGAAAGACATACTGAATATAAGAGAAAAGTCATGAATTGTCATCATGCGTCGAGTAGAAGTCGACACAAGTTCGACTAGAAGTCAACGCAATTTCGGCTGGAATTCGACGTTTTTCAAATAGAAGTCAGAACAACTAAATTTGATAAGTCGACGACACTCAAAGGTTTATATCGGCGCATACTTCGAGATGATATCGACGGAACGTCGACTACAGAGTGAATTTACAGATAGTCAGAATTCGATGTTACTTCGACAAGAACTCGACTGGATTTCTTAACAGAATTTGTTTTGTGCCTTCAATCTGAATTAAATCAAGAAGGGGCTTACATAGAAGATTCTTGGAGACATTAGAGGATGTCGATCTATATATATATGATGATACAAAATAAGAATTGAATTGGGAAGAGGATTGGAATAGAAGAGGCTATCACAGATTATCATTCATCAACAATAGATCAAGAAAATCATATCAGATTGGAAGAAATTGAATTTGACAGAGAAAGCTTGAAAGATTATCATCTGCAATTGAATCTCTTCTAGTATCAGTCGATTGGTGTGATAGTGGTTGAATCTGATAAGAGAATTAGTAATTTGTCTTCTCAAGAAAAAGTTGCAACAAATTTAGAGAAAGAGTTTGAAAAATCATCTGGAGACTGAGCTTATAATTTTTATTATTTTGATATTCAGAGATTAATTAGAAGTTCCAGAGATCATCAATTGTCCTCAGAAATCTAAAAAGAGGACACTAAGAGAAGAATCATCTAAACTCAAATCTTCTCTTAATTTTCTTTTTACATTTGAGAAAAGAGTTTTAAGAATCCCTCTGCAAAGGATTCAGTGAGAGATTCTAAGAGTCTCCTTAAGAAAAGACTCAATTTGTAATTGGTTCAAAATCTCCTTATCAAAAGATCTGGTGTGGTTCTAAGAGTCTCATGATCAAAAGACTCAGATACTGTGATAGTGAATTCCTACTAAAGGGGTAGAAGAGTGGATGTACCCAGATTGAGTGGGAACCATTATAATTCTTGTGTCTTCTGTGATTTTACTTTTATTCTTTATTTTGTGCTGTTGTGTTGTGATTTTAATTAACTGCATCTGATTCTGGTGTATGGTTTATGTAATTGCAAATTCTGTTAATTAATCAAAGTATTTGAAAATAATTTTAATCTCTAATCACCCCTCCTAGAAAAAATTCTGGGGAATATAGCAACTGAACTCTTATTTCAATGGATATTGTATCTTTTCATTGATTTTACTATTTATATAGGCAAAATCTTTAATAATTTTTTGCAAAAGGAGATGACATTGTTGATATATCTGAAAAATAAATAAACAATGGTATATAAAGGAAGCAAATTATGATAAAAATAAAACCTTAAAAGTATTATTAAACTTATTGTTTCATTCTTTGTAATGTTTCATTCTTACAACTAATTTTGTATAATAATTCCACATAATTTTTTATCTAATATTACAAAAAGTATGAAAAAGTTTAATTCATTTATTAGTTGATTATTTTAATGGTTTTAATAAAAATTTTAAGCTTAAAAAAATTTATAATCAATCAAAGATTATTTTATTTATAAGATATAAAAAATCGATATTTTAAAATATTTCCGACATGTCACCGACTTCCAAAATCCGACACATCCGACATTTAAAAAATCAATCTGACATTGTCATTGACATCCGATATTTACAACTTTACTTAGATGTGTGGGGAGCCAAAATATTAGAGATCTGCTTGAGGAAGAGAGACAGGTGCCCCATATCCACCATGTCTCAGAGATAGAGAGACTGATGGTCCATATCCATCATGTCTCAGAGATAGAGAGACTGCTGAGGCATCTCCTCTAGTCATCTCTCCCTCTCTCTCTACATCTCTCTCACTCCCCCCAAAATTTGATTAGTGCGTAGTGCTAGTTTATGTTATTGCATCAAGGGCTTGAGATGAGACACTGCTTTTGTGGAGTGTAATTCAGTGATTTAATACAAGGCTCCTGTTTTAACTAAGTCCTGTTAAAGGAATATAGGGAGCAGATCATTAATGTAGGGAGATGGGAAATGGAAGGGAACCTTCTTCTGATCACATTGGACTGCATCATTTGTTATTTTACTTCATACAAAAAAGTTCACATCAAGAAGGCTGTTTAGTTTAGAAGAGGCTGTTGTTTTATCTATATTTTAGTATCTCTTTCCTTCGAGTTCCAGTAGCTTATGTTTCTATAATTTTCTTTTCTTCATTATGGACTGCATTCAAAACTCTCGTGTAGCTAAAAATGATGCCCAAAAGGCACCCCCTCCTATCGATGTACCCGCCCTGTCTCTTGTTGAGCTGAAGGAGAAGACTGACAATTTTGGATCAAAATCTTTGGTTGGAGAAGGGTCATATGGAAGAGTGTATTTTGCTGCTCTGAATGACAGTAGTCGGGTGGCAATAAAAAAACTTGACGTTTCACAAGAGCCCGAGAGCAATGCGGAGTTTTTGACACAGGTACGCAGTTTTGAGATTCCTAAATTTACATATTCTTCCTAATTGTTTGATAGAACAGTTTGTCATCACGAGTGATTTGTTGTATTTTTTTGACCATGTTAATTGCCAAAATCAGGTTGCATTGATATCAAAATTGAGGCATGATAACTTTGTTGAGCTGCGGGGATACTGCGCAGAGGGAAATTTCCGTTTACTTTCATATGAGTTTGCTACCATGGGTTCTCTGCATGATGTTCTGCATGGTATTAATTCCTTCCCAGGCTTCACATATATTCCAATATTTTTTCCAAATAATATTGATGACATTGGCGTTTATTTTTTCCTTAGTCTATTCGCTAATTTGGGGGATGATTTAGGCAGGAAAGGAGTGCAAGGTGCACAACCTGGTCCTGTTCTTGATTGGAGTCAGCGTGTGAGGATTGCTATTGATTCGGCTAAGGGTTTAGAGTATCTCCACGAGAAAGTTCAGCCTTCCATTATACATAGGGATATCCGTTCGAGCAACATTTTACTATTTGAAGACTTCAAAGCAAAAATTGCAGATTTCAATCTTTCTAATCAAGCTCCGGATATGGCTGCTCGCCTCCACTCTACGCGTGTTCTCGGAACCTTTGGTTATCATGCTCCAGAGTAAATGTTTTTAACTTATGCTTAGACAACATTGAATTACACTTTCTACAGTAGTTACAATGATTAATCGTGTACCCAATTTTAAACTTCATAAACATATCAATATCTGATCTATACAACAACATTGAAAACAGGGAAACCAAACTAAAAACCCACAATTGTAGGGCACTGTAAATGAAGGAGTGGAGATGAGGTAGTCGGACTGTAGTGTAGGGATTGGATTAAAGTTGAGGGTGGGTGGGTTTATACGTGGTGTAGGATCAAAGGGGGTTGTGGTGAATAGAGAGAGGGCTGTGCAACGGCCTCTGTTTTGGCTGCCGCCTAACATTGCATGCGTTATCGAAGGTGATGTAGGCTATGCCTTAGGGATCCTACACGGAGGGCGTGACTACGACCTTAACAACGTTAACGCTCCCTAACCCGCACACAAACGAAACGCATCGACCACAATGAACTTTATTTATCGTTCGCGCTAACATACGGATAGCCGATCCGCAAGTGGAACGGAGAATGGCTATAGGCCAAAATCCTTTCCGGTTAAATGGAATAATATTGATTCCGGTCGAGCTTGGAGTTGTACCAAAATAGATCCACCAAAAATAAAGCACGATTCAAAAGTGGTAGGATCTATCCCAACAAAACAAAAGCGAGGAGCGCCAATCCTCTCGATAGATCTTTTCGGAAAAACCAAATGAAAATCTCAGATCTATTATTAGTAACACCGTGAAAAGTTAATGATTCGAGAAATCACGCAAAATTCGTCCACCGCAAGAACTAGTCAAAGAAGGAAATCTCTTGTGTAGGAATTTCGTTACCCCACTCGGAAACGTAGATCCGAGATGTTTGGATCCACAAAGAACGACCGCTCTTCCTCTTGAACCCATGGGAAACGCACCACAGATGAAGATTCTTGCTCGTCTCCTTCGCTTTCTCGCCGTGGACGATTACCCCAAAATCTTGGTTCTTCCTTGCACTCGATCCTTTTCCGCCAAGGTGGCCGAAAATGACAAAGGGTTGAATATGATTTCGGTGGAGAAAGGTAGAGAGGTGGGAGAACGAAGGGTTGTTAGAGGAAGCAAGGAGTAGAAGGGGCGACCAAGCAAATAGGGAGAGGGGCAGCCGAACTCCTTGAGATGGAGCCTTGAGGGGGGCGGCGGCTAAGAGGAGGAGGAAAGGAGAATTAGGTTTAGGCAAGCAATTTCCTTTGATTTCAATATATGTCCCATAACAAATGAAAATTTGGCCTTATATAAGGCTTACAACCATGTGGCTATTAGCAGACCAAAATAAAATATTGTTCCGAAATGAAATGACAGAAAATAACATAGTTTCAAATACCACATATAAAAGATAAATGCAGACCACTAGTAAAATAAATTTAACTCTTAATCTTGTTGCGTGGGCGAAGATTGTAGCCGTGCCCGCTACGGCGCCGCAAGTCTTTTGTTGGAGGAGCATCGTCGCCATCTTCTGCCACGGCAACACCGCCATGGACATCGTCTTCAGCACCCAGTTGGCCGTCGTGGTGGCCGTCGCCATCAATCCTCCCGCTCTCAAAAGGACTCATCGCCGATGAGTGGGCTGGACGGTAACGGTGGAGGAGATCTGCATCAAGAAGAGCCAGCTCTGCCGAAGAAACCCAAGAGTCGTCCGAAGCTGGGCGACCACGCCATCTGACCAAAAACCTGTGAACGTCGCCGTCGGGAGTAAAAAACACCGCATCCTGCAAAATCTTGTCAGGCAAGAAATCATAAAGAAACATTCATTATATGACAGAGTACTAAAAGAGAAATGCAGTGCAAAAGGAAACTTTTCATTTTATTTCTTTCTAGTGCAAAACTTTACATTGACAAAATGTCCTAGACATAAACAAATAATGAGGGCACAAAATAAATGTATTGTATACTATTACAACAGACTATCCATCATCTAACATATACATATAGATACACTAAAAGACACCTATCTACTTAAGTAAAAGTGAAAGTTTTCATGTTTGCTGTCTGGTCCCTGCATCTCTCCTAGTTAGCGTTAAGTAAAACACTGTTGTGATCACCTCCACCCATGACCGGTACCTCCTCTTCATCTGGATCCGCTTCTTCTCCTCTACCTACTTTGAATTGTCGTCGACCACCACTTAGTCCATCTAAAAACATTTATTTATCTGCAGGGTTAGTCAATAGACTAAGTGAATTCTTAATTTCTTTAACCACTTACCAGTTACCAAGAAAACAAAGTCAGTAACCAACATAAGTATAAGAAATAAACATGTATCAAGTTAACATTCTTGCAATGATTCATATAAAGCAGACAGTGTAAATAAACTACTTTATATTCATTTGTAGGACATACAACAACATACCAGAGTGGATACTAACAAGAATGATTTTCATAATTGCTTAATTATTCGTTCACTTTCTTTACTTTAGAGTTACTTTCATACATTGGTTTATTGTTAGGCGTACTTTCAACATTCTTCATTTGGGTAAGTTAAGGATAAATTTCTTCATTCATTCATTCATGGGCTCATTACATACTTTTCTTCATTCATACATTTGATTCGATCCAGGGCTATCATCAATTCAGTCAGAACACATGAATCAGATCCTTCATGTACGTGTTCTGGGCTATCATCTAGCATGGAGTCTAGTCAGGATGCCTGAATCAAATGCGTCATAGTGGGAGGAAACTCACATCCCTCCCCCACTCTTGGGTTAACCCTTAATAGTTTCCTTTACATCGATGCATCCTTTCATTTCTATTTTAGACCTTTACCTTTTTGTGTTTTTTACTTTTAAGGGAAGTTATTTCTATTTATAGCTTCCTTCAGTTTCTTTCATCTCTTTTTTTTTTCAAGTTCCCTATGGACGACTTGCGTTACCCGGGTATAATGAATAATATTCTTTTTAGAGATTCCAATACCAGTGACTTTAAATCGTATAAAAACATAATGCATAAAAAAATAGTTGCATATAAATAAACAGTTAACTAATCATAGATAAGTAGCATTAAAATAGTAGAGCATAAATTAATGAAGTATGAACACGCCGCAACTTTCCCCTTTCCTTTATCCTTCTCTGGGCCTGTTTCCCATCCCCTATGCGAAGCCAACTCAAGCACGACTTGTTCTCGATTGGAACTCAAAGAGCTTAGAGATAACCTTTCCCATATTGAATGTCATTTATTCGAATTTATTCTCTATATCATGTGAGTTGCATTTGTGAGGGGAAGATTACTCTGTCCTCATTAGGAGGATGAGAAAATAGCTAGAGGATTGCCAAGAATCAAAAACAAGTGAAAAGAGCTTGAACATCAATTATTAAAATTAAGGTGACAAAATGAATCAATAGAATTGAGACATTTCATCACAACTAGAGGGACATCCAGATGAAGCAAGTAACTATATGACAATCCAATACCTTGAACAATTAAAGGAAGAAAACAAGGATTAAGAGAATCCCTCACACTTCTTAAGTTAAGGCTTCACCCAATACTAAATATGCTCAGCCATTTCAATCATCCATAGAATTACATTCAAATATATAAAGAGATACGGTAAGGAGATCAAGAATTTATCATAAGTCCTGTTAGAAAAGCCCATGTAAAAAGGCCTATTATTGGGCCCATGCATTTGATTCTTTTCCTCTTCTCTCATTAATCCCACATCTTGTATAAGACTTTCCATCTCCTTTTCTCTACTATATATTTGTATTCTCTCCTTGTATTTTAATATACAAGAAGTATATACAAGATTTTGAGCTCTTTCTACATGGTATCAGAGGCACTCGTGTCCTCCTGCAGACTCATTTCTTCTGTCCGCCTCTCCTGATCAACCTGCAACTTTCTCTCCTATCCGCTCCTGTCCGCGACCTGCTTCTCTGCCCGCCACTCTGTCCGTGACCTTCTTCTCCCTAGGCCGCTAGGCTTCTGCGGCCTGCTTTCTCTGACTCCGCTTCCACTTCTCTCCGTGGTTCCACCCTCCTCCTCAAGCCTCTTATAACCTCCTTTCCCTGACCCGTGGGGCCCACCAATCCCTCTCTGCTTCTGTCCGCTGCGAGCTCACTCTCCTGTCCGCTGCGAGCTCCTGCTTCAGTCCTCCACGGGGTGTCTTCTCCCTGCTGTTTTTTTCTCCCTTGCGAGCTCGCTCTCCTATCTCGCTCGCCTCTACTCGCTGCTGTTTCAGTCCGCTGCGAGCTCTCCTCTGCTCTACTGCGGCCTGCTTTCTGCTTCAGTCCGCTGCGGCTTGATCTATGCTTCAGTCCGCTGCGGCCTACTCTATGCTTCAGTCCGCTGCGACCTGCTCCCGCACGCTGCGCGAGCTGTCTTCCAGTCCCTGCGGGCTTTCCCCTCTCTCCTTGCGAGCTTCTACCCCTGCCCAGACCACGCTCTCTCTTCTCGCTCGTGGTCTCTTGGTTTATCTCGCCGCGGACTGTTCATATCCGCTGCGGTCTCCCTTCTCGCTGACTGCTCCGGTCTGCTGCCTCTCTCCAATGGGCGAGCTCCCTTCCTGCACTTGCAGACTGCCCTCTCTACTTGCTGCCGACTACACCGGTTCGCTGCGGACTGCCTCTCTACTCGCTGCGGACTTCCCCGGTTCGCTGCGGCCTGCTCCTCCTTGCCTCTTGCCCTAGCCGCTGCGACCTGCCCCTCGGGGTCCTTGCTCGCTCCCTTCCCCGCGGGCTCCTGTGCCAGTCCGCCGGTTCTGCTTCCTCTCCCCGCCATGACTTCAAGCGACTCCACTGCGGTCAGCCCCTATACAGACCGCCCAGCACCTGTTCCTGAAATCCGTGATGAGCTGCGGATTACAACTCTCTCCCTCTCCGGGAAGAAGAATTTTCTCCCTTGGGTTCACTCTGTTCGCAGGATTCTTCAGGCCAAGGGCCTCTTGCATCACCTCACTCAAGCTCCTCCTTCTCCTTCAAACGACGAATGGCTTCGCAATGATGGTCGTGTTCAGACCTAGCTCCTGAATTCCCTCGATGGCGAACCGTATCAGATGGTCATGTATCACGAAACGGCCAAAGCTACGTGGGATGAATTGCACTCCCTGTACTCGGGTAAAGACAACGTTCAACATCTCTATGACATCCTCACCGATCTTATGGCTCTCGATGCCGGGGGGGGGGGGGGGGGGGGCTCGGACATGACCTCGTTTGTCGCTCGTGCAAAGACTCTCGCTGAGGCATGAATTGAACATCAACCGTCTACTACTGACCCTGCTACTCAGCGTGCTCAGAAAGAGGCCGTTTGTATTTCCATCATGATGGCTCGTCTCCCGCCTCACCTTCAGAATATTCACACTCAGATTCTAGCTTCCTCCATTATACCCTCCTTATCTGATGTCTGCTCTATGCTCCTCCGGGTTTCACCGCCTCCTGATACTCCTGCGCCTCCGCCCTCGGTCCTTCTTCAGAACACCCCTTCTCCCTTACTGCCAACCCCTACTTCCGTTCGTGGTGGCCGTTCGGGTTCTCGGGGCCGCGAGCGCGGTGGTCGGGGTCGGTCGACTTGTTCCTACTGCGGCAAGGACGGTCATTATGCGGCGACCTGCTACAAGAAGATTGGTTATCCTCCTCGTCCGACAGCCGCGGTTGCTGCAGACACCTCCTCTGCCACTCCTTCTGACCTTGAGGTTGTTCGTCTCCAGCTCCAGCAACTACAAGGGCTGCTCACCCCGCCCTCTGCCTCCATCGCCACCGCCTCCGACGCAGGTACTGCTTGTTTATCCATGAAACCGCGATGGATTCTGGACTCGGGTGTCACTCATCATATTACCTCGCAACAGCCACCCAAGTACACGGATTCTCCTCATCCCATGTCTATCACTGTGGCAAATGGGGCAACGGTCCTCGTCTCCGGCGCGGCTGACCTTGTCCTCAACCCCTTGCTCTCCCTTCGCTCGGCTCTTCATATTTCGAGCTCTCCGTTCAATTTACTTTCTGTTGGTCGCATTACAAATGATCTAAATTGCTCTGTCATATTCACCCCCTCTTCTTTTCTCATACAGGATCAGCGGACGCGGACTACCATTAGTAGGAGAACACTACAGGGCGGGCTCTACCTTCTCGACGACCATCCCACCATCCTATCTTCTGTCTCCTCCAGTGAGTGACATCGACGTCTTGGCCACGCTCCTCTCCCGGTACTCCAGCGGGCTCTTCCAGATGTTTCTCTTCATCCTTTTCAGTGCGAGTCTTGTATCTTCGGCAAACATCCGCAGTCTTCTTTTCCTGCACATTGTACCCGGAGCACTGCTCCTTTTTATTTAGTGCATTCAGACATTTGGGGACCTTATAAAGTTACTAAGTATTTCTGGTTATTGCTATTTCCTTACGTTTATTGATGACTACTCTCGAATAACGTGATTTTACTTACTACGTGATCGTACCGAGCTTCTTCGTGTCTTTCGGGCCTTTATCCTTGAAACGCGTACGCAATTCAACACTACCATCAAAACATTACGCACCGATAATGCTCGGGAATACACTAGCCATGACTTTGCGGCCTTGTGCTCTGAATTCAGGATTCTTCATCAAACATCATGTGCTTACACACCGCAGCAAAACGGCGTTGCCGAACGGAAGAACCGACACTTGCTTGATGTTGCCCGCTCTCTCATGCTTCAAATGAATGTCCCCAAACATTATTGGCACTTTGCGGTCTCTACTGCGTGCTTCTTGATCAACCGTCTCCCTTCCTCTGTCCTCCACTATGCTACTCCGTTTAGCCTCCTCTTTCCCTCTACTCCGGCTTTCCCTCTCCTGCCTCGGGTTTTTAGCTACACCTGCAATGTCCACCACCTGGGGCCATCCACGGACAAGTTGGACCCCCGGGCCACTAAACATGTCTTCGTTGGTTATTCCCGTACCCAAAAAGGCTATGTATGTTACTCTCCTGCTACCCGCAAGCTTTCCGTTTCTGCTGATGTTACCTTCCGGGAAGATCAACCGTTCTTCTCTGCTCCTTACCCACTCCTTCCACGCCAGCACCTCTACCACCACTCCTCTCACGGCCTGTTATTCCCGTTACTACCCCTCTACCACTGGGACCACCAACACCGACTCCTGCCCCCTCCAGGCCACCTGTCATCCGTGTCTACTCTCGTCGCCCGTCCGACTCCGTTGCCCCTCTGCAGTCGGCCTTGACCTCGGCTACTCTGCGCCCTGCTAATCAGGTACCTGCCTCCACTGCTCATCCTCTGGCAAACTATGTATCTTTGCATCGCCTCTCTCCTCACCTCCACACATTTGCTACTTCTCTTTCTTCGATTTTGGTTCCTAACTCTATGCAGGAGGCGCTACAACATCCTGGATGGCGGGCCGCCATGGAAGAGGAAATGGCTGCCCTCTAGGCCAATCAGACATGGACTCTTATACCTCTTCCTCCGGGTCACACACCGGTTGGGTGTAAATGAGTTTATGTTATCAAACATGCTGCTGACGGAACGATTGACCGCCTAAAAGCTCGTCTGGTGACCCGTGGCTTCACCCAACAACAGGGGCTCGACTATGACGAAACTTTTTCTCCGGTTGCCAAACTCAACACCGTTCGAGTCCTCATCTCCGTGGCTGTCCATCGCCGGTGGCCTTTATTCCAACTTGATATTAAGAACATCTTTCTGAATGACGATCTCCAAGAAACAGTTTATATGCAGCAACCTCCTGGGTTTGAGACCACGGGGGAGCCTCAGGTCTGTCGACTGACGAAGGCTTTGTATGGTCTCAAACAATCCCCTCGGGCGTGGTTTGACAAATTCAGTAAGGCTCTTCGAGAGGTTGGTTTTACTCGCAGCTCGACCCACTTCTCGCTATTCACTCGTCATCGAACAACGAGAACTATTCTTCTGTTAGTTTATGTGGACGATATCATAATTACGGGAGACGACTCAAAAAGTATACAGGAGGTCAAACTACACCTGAGTACAGTTTTCCAAAGAAAAGATCCGGGGCTCCTTCGGTACTTCTTGGGCCTTGAGGTTGCCAGACGGTCAGACGGTCTTGTTCTCTCTCAACGGAAGTATTGCCTCGACCTCCTTCGAGATGCTGGCTACTCAGGCTGTAAGCCAATTGACACACCAATGGATGCAAATCACAAGTTGTGCGCTCAGATATCTGACTCTGATCTCCTACTCTAGAACCTAGAATACTATCGTCGTCTCGTTGGGATGTTGATCTACCTCACGGTAACCAGACCAGATATTTCTTTCGCTGTTGGTATTGTCAGTCGATACATGCATACCCCTCGAAGATCTCATCTTCAGGCTGTTGAACGCATTCTCAGATACCTTAAAACAACTCCTGATCAAGGTCTGGTTTACAAAACCTCATCTTCAGCTCCAACGTTGGTGGCGTATTCCGATGCCGATTATGCTGTTTCCCTCAATGATCGACGTGCAACCAATGGTTTCTGCACATATCTTGGAGGACATTTGATTACTTGGTGAAGCAAGAAACAAGCAGTCGTTGCTCGATCATTCGCCGAGGCAGAATACCGGGCAATGACATCAGTGGTTTCTGAACTAACTTTGCTTGAAGGTCTTCTTACTGATCTGGGTGTAAAGCTCCCTTCCCCAGCTCTCCTCCTCTGTGACAGCCAGGCTGCCATACATATTGCCAAGAACCCAGTATTCCACGAGAGAACCAAACACATTGAAGTCGACTGTCACTTCGTACGGGAAAAGGTTCAAATGAAGAAACTCGACCTAAAGCATGTTTCGGGGACGGAACAAGTTGCGGACATCCTCACAAAGGCCCTTCCTAGTACTCTCGTCTATCAGTGCTTATCCAAGTTTGGTGCATATGATTTGTACGCTCCAGCTTGCGGGTGAGTGTTAGAAAAGCCCATGTAAAAATGCCTATTATTGGGCCCATGTATTTGATTATTTTCCTCTTCTCTCATTAGTCCCACATCTTGTATAGGACTTTCCATCTCCTTTTCTCTCCTATATATTTGTGTTCTCTCCTTGTATTTTAATACACAGGAAGTATATACAAGATTTTGAGCTCTTTCTACAAGTCCCAAAAATACCCCCCCCATAAAGTAGGGACTTACTTCCATAATATAAAATAAAAGTGTTTTTGCAGGAAATGAACATCATAACTTACAATAACTATTATTCTTCATATAGATGGAGAGAAAGAAGAGAGAAAAATATTTAATTATTTTAGTAAAACTAAGATTTTTCTACCACCACAAAGGGCCACCATTAAATTCACTGATTGACATTGAAACAAAATGGGGTGGAAATAGAAGTATTAACGCAGGTTTAAGAAGGAAATCCCACAAGATATCACAGTCGCCAATGTCGAGCGAGAGAGATCGCAACACATGGCAGCGGGAGAGAGAAGGCTCGTTTTTGGAGATTTTTCGATAAGAAATGACGTCGATGACAAGAAAATAAAGTCTTTATTTGAGTCATTTCCGATGTACCCTCTTTTAACCCACCGTTGATCCCATCCGACGGTTCAATTTTAGCCATTTGTTATTCATTTAGCGGTATAAAAGTCTTTAACAAGTCACACTAATCCTTTATTTAAATCAGCAAGCCAGGCTTCTTTCATAAGAAGGAAAATGAAACTACCTCTTTAAATCATCTTGCCAAAAAGATGCTAGATCAGGTATATTATTTAGCTTATTATCTTATATATCATATATTAACTATATGTATGTGTTAGAAAAGCTCATGTAAAGGGTCCATTATTGGGCCCAATTTTATTGTGTTTTCCCTCTCATCTTCTTAGTCTCGCATCTTGTAGAGGATTTCTTCTCTACTTCTCCCTCCTATATATTTGTATTCTCTCATTGTATTTAGTTACACAAGCAATACATACAAGGTTTAAACTCTTTCTACATGGTATCAGAGACAGGTTCCGGTACCAGGTGGTTTCCCTTTTTTTAACCGCCCACAGACCGCCTCTCTCTCCTGTCCGCAACTTGTTCTGCGGACTCTCCTACTCTAACCGCTCTAGTTCTCCCGTTCTCTCCCGGCCTCCTCCCTCCCTCTGGCTCTCTTTTTATAGATCTCCACCCTCTGCCAAGTGGGCCCCGCCTTCTCTCGCTAGTCGCTCGGTCTTCCCGCGCTAGCCGCTGCCTGGTCTTGCCGCTCGAGTTCTCCTACTCGCGGCCTTTTCTTCTCGCGGCTTCTCCTAGCCGCTGCCTTCTCTTTGCCGCTCGAGTTCTCCTCTCGCGGCCTCTCCTTCTCGCTGGTTCTCCTTGCCGCTCGAGTGCCTTCTCCCTTTGTCTTCCCGCTCGGTCTCTCCTTCACCGCTGCGACCTCTATCTGTTTCTGTTCGAGGCGACCTCTCTTATCGCTCCTTCTTTGTCCGCTAGTGTGCTCACTGTGACCGTGCGGTTTGTTTCTCCGCACTCAGGTCACGGCCTCCCTTTTTCTCTCTTGCTCTCCGCTGCTCTTGTCGCTTTGACTACCCGCTGCGGCCTCTCGTGTAACCGCGCGGGCTTTTCGTGCAAGAGTGCTCTCCCGCGACGACCTCTTCAACCCGTGGTGACCTCTTCAACCCGCGGCGCCCTTTCCTGCTCGCTGCGGCCTCTTCGGTCTCTATGAGCTCCTGTGTTGACTCCATCGGCCAGGCGGCTAACCCCTCTGCAGACTGCCCGACTCCTCTTCCTGACCTCCGCGATGAGCTGCGGATCACCGCCATTTCCATGTCTGGAAAGAAGAATTTCATCTCATGGGTGCACTTGGTTCGCCGATTTCTTCAGGCCAAGGGTCTTGTGCTTCATCTCACTCAGGGACCTCCTTCTCCTCCCACCGATGACTGGCTGCGAAACGACGGTCGTGTTCAGACGTGGCTCCTCAATTCCGTGGAGCGTGAGCCCTACCAGATGGTCATGTATCATGAGATGACCAACGCTCTGTGGGATGAGCTTCACTCCTTATACTCGGGCAAGGACAGCCTCCAGCACCTCTATGACATTATTACCGATCTTCAGGCTCTCGACGCTGGCGGAACTGCGGACATGACCTCGTTTGTTGCTCGTGCTAAGACTCTTGCAGAGGCCTGGATCCAGCATCGGCCATCTACCATTGATCTTGCTGCTCAGCGAGCTCAAAAGGAGGCTGTCTGCATTGCTATGGTGATGGCTCGTGTTCCGCCACACCTTCAGAGTTTCCGGGCTCAGGTTCTGGCTTCGGCCACTACTTCATTTTCTGATGTTTGCTCTATGCTCCTTCGAGTGTCACTGCCCTCGGATACTCCTGCACCCTCCTCTCCAACCCTTCTCCAGCAGACCCTTCCTCCCTTACTTCCCCCACCATCTTCTGCTCGTGGTGGACGTTCGAGCTCCCGCGGAAGGGGGCGTGGTTGTCAGGGCCGCCCAAAGTGTTTCTATTGCGGCCGGGACGGCCACACTGAGACGGTTTACTACCAGAAACATGTCTAACCTCCTCGTCCAACTGCTGTTGTTGCAGTTGACGACTCTTTTGCCACAAGTGCCGACCATGAGTCCGTTCGTCTCCAGCTCCAGCAACTTCAAGGGCTGCTCAACCCGCCCTCTGCTTCCATCACATCCGTCTCCAACATTGGTACTGCTTGTTTATCCACCAGTCCGCACTGGATCGTGGACTTGAGTGCCACTCATCACATTACCTCGCTACGGCCACCCCAGTACTCGGATTCTCCTCATCCGAAATGCATCACCGTGGAAAATGGGGAGACGGTTCCAGTCTCCCGCTCGACTGACCTTTCTCTCAACCCATTGATCTCCCTTCGCTCAGCTCTTCATGTTCTGAGCTCCCCGTTCAATTTACTTTCTGCTGGTCGCCTTACTCTTGATTTAGATTGCTCTGTCATATTCACATCCTCTTCTTTTCTCATCCAGGATCGGTGGACGCGAACTACAATTGGTAAAGGCACACTGCGGAACGGGCTATACCTTCTCGATGACTATGCCACTGTCCTATCCTCTGTCTCCTCCAGTGAGTGACATCGACGTCTTGGGCATGCCCCCTCCCGGTCCTCCAGCGAGCTCTTCCTGATATATCTCTTCACCCTTTTCAGTGCGAGTCCTGTATCTTCGGCAAGCAGTCACGCTCTTCTTTTCCTGCACATTGTACCTGGAGCACTGCTCCTTTTGATTTAGTACATTCAGATGTTTGAGGTCCTTTTAAAATTACTAGTGTTTTTGGTTATCGATACTTTATTATGTTTATTGATGATTACTCTCGCACGACGTGACTCTACTTCGTGATCGCACCAAGCTTCCACGTGTTTTTCGAGACCTTTTTCTTGAAATCCGTACGCAATTCCACACCACCTTCAAAACATTGCGCACCGATAATGCTCACAAATACACTAGCCACGGCTTTGCGGCTTTGCGCTCTGAATTCGGGATTATTCATCAAACATCATGTGTTTACACACCCCAACAAAACGACGTTGTCGAACAAAAGAACCCGCACTTGCTTGATGTTGCCCGCTCCCTCATGTTTCAAATGAATGTTCCCAAACCATACTGAAACTTTGCGGTCTCCACTGCGTGCTTCCTTATCAATCGTCTCCCTCCCTCCGTCCTCCACTATGCTACTCCGTTCAGCCTTCTATTTCCTTCTACTCCGGCCTTCCCTCTCCTGCCTCGCATATTTAGCTGCACCTGCTACGTCCACCAACTGGGCCCGTCCTCAGACAAGTTGGATTCCCGGGAGGCTAAACATATCTTCGTCGGCTATTCGCATACGCAGAAAGACTATGTGTGTTATTCTCCTGCTACCGCAAGGTCTCCGTTTCTGCTGATGTTACCTTCTGGGAGGATCAACCGTTCTTTTATGCTCCTTTACCCCCTCCTCTCACACCGACCCCTCTCCCGCCACTCCTCCCATGCCCTGTTATCCCCGTTACTACACCTCTGCCACCGGTCCCACCTGCTCTGGCTCCTGCGCCCTCCAGGACGCCTGTTATCCGTATCTACATTCGTCGCCCTTCCGGTTCCGTTGCCCCTCTGCAGTCGGCCTCGACCTCGGCTACTCCGCGCCTGCTGATCAGGTACCAGCCTCCACTGCTCATCCTATGACAAACTTTGTCTCCTTACATCGCCTTTCTTACCTTCACACATTTGCTACTTTTCTTTCCTCGGTTTCGGTCCCTAATTCTGTGCAGGAGGCGCTCCAACATCCTGGCTTGCGGGCCGCCATGGAGGAGGAAATGACTGCTCTCTGGGCCAACCAGACATGGACTCTCGTACCCCTTCTTCCGGGTCAACAACCGATTGGGCTTAAGTGTGTCTTTGTCATCAAACATGCTGCTGATGAGACGATTGACCGTCTGAAAGCTCGTCTGGTGGCTCGTGGCTTCACCCAACAACATGGGCTCGACTATGAAGAAACATTTTCCCCGGTGGCCAAACTCAATACCATTCGAGTCCTCATCTCCGTGGCTGTCCATCGTCGGTGGCCCTTACTCCAACTGGATATTAAAAATGTCTTTCTGAATGGCGATCTCCAGAAAACAGTTTATATGCAGCAACCTCCCGGATTTGAGACCACGGAGGAGTCTCAGGTCTGTCGTCTTATGGAGGCCTTGTATGGTCTCAAACAATCCCCACAGACATGGTTTGACAAGTTTAGTAAGGCCCTTCGGGAGGTTGGTTTTACTCGGAGCTCGGCAGATTTCTCGTTGTTCACTCGTCACCGAACAACGGGAACGGTTCTTCTGCTAGTATACGTTGACGATATCATAATTACCGAAGACGACTCAAAAGGAATACGGAAGGTCAAATTACATCTGAGCTCCGTATTTCAAACAAAAAATTTAGGGCCCATTCGATACTTCTTGGGTCTTGAGGTTGCCAGACGGCCATATGACCTTGTCCTCTCGCAGCGGAAGTACTTCCTCGACCTCCTCTATGATGCAGACTATTAAGGTTGTAAGCCGATTGACACCCCAATGGATGTAAATCACAAGTTGTGCACTCGGGCATCTGATTCAGATCTCCTACTCCAGAATCCAGAATACTATCGTCGTCTAGTTGGAAAATTGATCTACCTCACGGTAAACAGACCAGATATTTCCTTCGCTGTTGGTATTGTCAGTCGGTATATGCATTCCCCTCAAAAATCACATCTTCAGGCCGTTGAACGCATTCTCAGATACCTTTAAACGGCTTCTGGTCATGAACTGGTATACAAAACCTCATCTTCAGCTCCAACATTGGTGCCATATTCTGATGCTGATTACACTAATTCCCTTGATGATCTACGGTCAACCAATCATTATTGCACATATTTTGGGGGACATTTGATTACCTGGCGAAGTAAGAAACAAGCGGCCGTTGTTCGTTCATCAGCTGAGGTAGAATACCGGGCAAATGACATCGGTGGTTTCAGAACTGACGTGGCTTGAAAGTCTCCTTACCGATCTGGGTGTAAAGCTCCCTTCCCCAGCTCTCCTCCTCTGTGATAGCCAAGCTGCTATACATATAGCCAAGAACCCGGTTTTCCACTAGAGAACAAAACATATTGAAGTCGACTGTCATTTCATCGGTTGAAATGAAGAAGCTCGAACTGAAGCATGTTCCGGGGACTGAACAAGTTGCGGATATTCTCACAGAGGCTATTTCCAGTACTCTCTTCTATCAGTGCTTGTCCGAGCTTGGCGCATACGATTTGTACGTTTCAGCTTGCGGGGGAGTGTTAGAAATTCCCATGTAAAGGGCCCATTATTGGGCCCAGTTTTATTGTGTTTTACCTCTCATCTTCTTAGTCCCACATATTGTATAAGATTTCTTCTCTACTTCTCCCTCCTATATATTTGTATGCTCTCATTGTATTTAGTTACACAAGCAATACATACAAGGTTTAAGCTATTTCTACAATATGTAATAACCAGATATGTACATATACATAGTCGAACAACCCCTTCTTCCTTAATATATATGTGTGTGTGTGCGCGCACGCGTGCGTGCACGTGTGTTGTGTGTGTGTGTTTGTATCTGTGTCTGTGTGTGTATGTACATATATTAATAAATCAAAATTGTGAGTCCACTAAATACAATGTTAATATCGGATGTCAGCAACATATCAAATTGTGTTTTTAAATGTCGGATGTCGGAGACATGTCAGAGATATTTTAAAAATAATGAATTTTCATGTCTTATAAATAATGTTTTTATTTCTATGTGTACTAACTATAATTATGTTATAAAAATAAAAATAATAATAATATAATAAATAGATAAAAATGAGTCATTTATATTACGAAATAAAATCGAATAATATCTAAGATAAAATATTATTAACAAATACAAAATGATACATTATAAAATATATTTAATAGTATGCGATAATTTTATTTTGATAATAATAAGTTTATTGCAAATAAAGAAAATTTAAAAGTTAAAAATCCTTGATTGAGTATATGTATTTTCAAACTTACATATTTATATTAAACACAATAATCAAATAATAAAGGTATTAAATATTTTCATATTTTTTGTAATATGAAATAAAAAAATAGTGTAACAATTATATAAAATTGGTAATAAGAATAAAACGTTAAAAAATCGAAACAATAAGTATAATTGATTTAAACATACATAATATAATATTCATATGCGATTTAAATATATGTTGCTAATATGCTAATATAACATAAAATAAAATAGCGGACGATATATTTAATAGTCGTGTCGGCCGATATATCATAAAAAATCGGACATGTCGACCTATATTTTACAAAAGATTTAATCTAATTTTTTAGTAAAACATATCATTTTGCCCTAAAAATGACATGTCGGGAGACATACCGGACATGACATAGGACGTTTCAAACATTTCCAAAATTCACGAAAGCCTCGAGCATAAAATAAGTCGATAAAAACAAAATGTCTTATTCGTCGAAAACTTCAACGTTTGCACCGCCACTTACTCATTTTCATCATTAGGGAGACTTTTAAATAATAATTCTTAAATAAATTTGTAATAAATGCTTAAAGGTTATTATTAAAATTCAAAAGCATAACTTACCTTGTTGGTGCATCACAAGCTGGATGCATGGTGGTTCGATTTTGGTTGAAGTGCAGGGAGAAAACTCAATCAAGCCCTAGGCTAGGCCTAGTTTGGTTGACTGGAGGGGATGGAGAGAGGATAGGTGAGGTGGCTGAGAGGTGTTTGAGTGTTGGTCGACTGTGGGGGATAGCTCTAAATTGATTGATTTAGGCAGGAGGGTGGTTAGTTGACTGTTTGGAGGTGGTTTTTGTGTGTGTGTGTGTGGGTGGGTGGGGGGGGGGGATGGCTAAGTAGATGAATCAACTGCAGGGAAAAAATGACATGAGGGTTGGTATAATGGAAAAAAAGAATAAAATGACCCAAAACAATATTACCTATGAATCGACACCTGGTGTTGCATTGTCAGCATCATGGATGGTTGGTGGAATGAGGAAAAAATATGCGATGAGCCTCGAACAAGTCCCTATACTTGTTTAAAGAGATTACTCACTCTAGGACAACCATCGTGAATGACATATCACACATTCGATACAATTGTCGAAACTCACTAAATAAAATACTAAAAATAACAAAAATACATACAAAATGGACAGCCGCCATGAACTCAATTGTGGACTTAGCTCGTCCATCAGATGATGCCAAATATCGCAAGTAACAAATTAGCCCCAAATGGGCCTATAAACTCTCGCTCCAAAGGTCTTATTGATCCACATCATTCTTTGCAGCTTGAAAGAATTCATCTCTTGATGAATGAAGATGAGTATCTTCTCGGTGTAGGGCGGGAAATAATCATTGTCACTCCTCATACGTCAATGAAGTGTTGATTGTGAATGGGTGTCCTCTCCAACATTGCAAACAATAGGTTTCAACTCCGCCCGGTGTCACGTTGAACTCTCACCTAAGTACATCATGTCTTTCCTTAGTTTCATTCCAAATATTTATTGGTCTACCCCTCCCTCGTTTAACATGCCTAGTGACTAGACTTTCACAACGCCTAACAGGTGCCTCTAGTGGTCTCCTTTGTACGTGTGTCCACACATCCACTTAAGCATTCTCATCTCCGCAACTCCCAGTTTTTTCTCATGTACACAATTCACTGCCCAACACTCAGAACCATTGAGCATCGCTTGTCTAATTGCAGTACAGTAAAACTTGCCCTTAAGTTTTAATGGTACTTTACAATCACATAAGATCTCTGACGCGCCTCTCCACTTCGACCAACCCGCTTGGATTTTATGTGTCACATCTTTATCAATACCTTTGTCTTTTTGAAATATCAATCCAAGATTTTTAAAACACTCACTACGAGAAATATCTTGATCATCAATTATTTTATTTTATGCTATATTAACAAACTAGCAAAATATGTTTAAATCATATATATATATTATATTATGTATATTTAAATCGCCTATATATTATATTATGTATGTTTAAATCGCATATATATTATAGTATGTATGTTCAAATCAATTAGACTTATTGTTTCGATTTTTTAACGTTTAATCAAGGTTGTCATGATCGAGATCTTAGGTGAGATCGTTTCGAGGTTGGATCAGATCGGATCGAGAATCGTAAGATCCCACAACATTCATAGATTAAGACAAAATATAAAATTGAATTTTGTATCATCCAATTACGTGCACAATTAACAAAAAAATCAATAAATTTAGTATGTGTCAAAAAATAATCGAATAATTAAATCAGTTGGATTGCTCGTTAACTGGATGCAAGAAACCTGGATTGCTCGTATGTTGGATTTCTAGCCGTTGAATTGCTCATAAGTTAGAAAGGAAGAGAAAATGCCGGCTTGGAAGCAGGAAGCCATTGAATTATTCATACGCTGGAATGGAAGAGAAGACACCATCATCACCTAAAAGGGAACTAGGTAAGGAAGGAAAAGGAAGATATTGTCTGGACTAGAAGCTATCAAAGACATCACTTTTGGCCTCCGTTTGCAATCGACACTTGAGATAGGGTAAAGCGGCAAGGTATGTTTCTGCGATGGGGTATATGAGTCAGGATTGAGAAAGGGTTAAGCGATGGGGTATGGGCGTTGGACCAGTTGAATGAGATCAGGATAGGGTTGGATATGTTTCTAGTTCTTTTTGGTGGATCGGTAGAATCGGGTCGGGATCGCGATCCTTACGATCCTAAGCTTCAGATCGCGATCCTTACGATCCTAAGATCCGGATCGCGATCCCAACCGTAGAGGTGTCGAATTAGATCCTGGGTAAGATCTGGATCGATTTAGAATACCTGGATCTTAGGATCATAAGATCCTATGATCCGGATCGCGATCCTGACAACCATGCCTTTTATTCTTATAACTAATTTTATATAATTATTTTACAATTTTTAATTCATATTACAAAAATATGAAAATATTTAATACATTTATTAGTTGATTGCTTGCATGTTTTTAATATAATTTTATATGATTGATAAAATTTAACATCAATCAAAGATTTTTAACTTTTTAAAAATCTAACACGAATGTGTACTCGAGATATCGACACTAGGATGAGACTCTGGAGTGTGTCCAATATCTCCAAAAGGAGAAAACTCATTAGGTGGACACAATCCTTGTACTTACAACGGATGAAGCACACATGAAGTGAGAGAAGCTAGTGGATCATGCGAAGAATGATTAAGTAAGCGTATAGACTCACAAAATATGACTCATGAATGGAAAAAAATGATTATCGCCCGATTGGTGGTTCCTCAGGAGACTCGTGGGATGGTTCATCAAAGAACTCATTAATGGGGTAATCCTTGTCTCGATGAGCATCAATGATGACAATAATGCCTTCCGTAGAAGATGAGTAAGCCACTACTAGGCCTGTACTAGGCTCTTGGCTCTCGTTCATGATGAGACTCAAAAAAACAATGGGGGTGTGGGAAGAACCTACACTGAAAATGGATCTTGGGTGGAGTGCCGAGGAAAAGGGTCTATGCTGGGGGCAATAACTAGTCGTAGACAGAGAGTAAGTAGAGTGCATCCCACTACTCCAGACTCGTTAGGTCGCTCATGATCGCTCTTTGTCAGTGCCATAAGGTTTGGGTCAGGCTTAGTCCCATTGTCAAGTGGCCGACTACTCTTAGGTGTAATCTACTACTATGTTTATGGTTATGGTTAGGTGGTGGGTTTTGGTGGATGATTGGATGGATCGGCTATAGAGAAATTGTGATGGGAGTGGCGGTATAATAGAAAACAAGGATAAAATGGAAAGAAACATTGCCTAGAAGTTAGCACCGCGGATGATTGGAGGATTGAGGAAGAAGCTCTCCAAAATCAGCAAATGAGCCTCAGACCAGCCCTTACATTTGTTTAAATAGATTGGACGCTCTAGGGCAATGGTGGGGTGTTGGACCTGGACTTCTAGGTGTGGTCGGCTGCTATGATTAGGGCTAGAGAGAGGGTTTAGTTGGGTGGATGGATTGGCTGCAGGAAAACAATGAGGGGAGGGTTGGTATGATGGAAAAATGGATAAAATGGCAATAAACAATAATACCTAGGAATTAACTCCTAGGGTTGTGAAATCGGCACCGTGGATGACCGAAAGATTGAGGAAGAATCTCTCTAAAATCTGTGATGCCCCGACACTTGTTTATAGACTAGACGTTGTAGGGTAACCATCGGAACGACATAGATCATGTGATCAAGATGGTTGCTGAAACTCGGTAAATAATAATGCTAAAATTAAATAAAAATGTATAGAAATATGGAAACATTACTCTGAACGCGAATGCTGGCTCAGATCACCCATCGGGTGATGTCAGACATGACATGTGAGATCCCAAAAAAGCATGGCAAAAGGCTCACTTACAGCTTTGTTCAAATCTTCTAGCATTGAGCAACCACATTATGCTGGCCATTCGTTTATTTGGTATAAGGATGAATTAAGTTATGAGCTTTTCCAGATTTGTTGAAGTCATATGCAGTTTTCTGTATTAAAACATTAGGTTTTTTTCTCCAGCTCATGGATGGTGTGATTTTTTTGAGAAAGCTGGTAGGGGTTTACATGCCTTCTTGTTAGGGCTAGGGAAAGGGGGAGAAATTAGAAAGGAAGAGAGGGAAAAGAAATCCAGAAATTCCAAATACTTTCAAGCATGCCAAAATACAATAAGTCTCTGACTTATATACTTGTCGGGCTCAACATAACGAAACTGAAACATAAACAATACCTAAAATATAACGGATACAATAACACCACTCGACCCATGTCGGCTAGGACGACATGTTACGTGCGCCACACTCGTGACGTCGATACACCCGCCACACTGGGGGTCGCCCCTCACCCTTGTCCGCTCCGCTGGGGTCCATAACAATTCCGTCCTCTAGGAAATTAGCCTTGTTCTCAAGGCAGAAGTCTGGGAATTGGTGGCACATATCTGCTCGACCTACCCATGTTGCCCCCGAGAGCGGACGATCCTTTCAAACCACTAAGACCTGATACACAGGCTGCACCGCCTAGAGGATCGTGCGCGTGGCTGTAATGCGCAGAGGAAGGAAGACCGTTGGGGTGGCGCCGAGTGCCGACGGAGGAAGTGTCTCCTCGACTGGGTGGTCATCGATCACCCTCTTGGGCTGCGAGGCATGGAATGCTGGATGAATGCAACTTTCCAGGGACAGGCGAAGGCGATACACCTGAGTGTCCATCTGGGCTAGGATCTCAAAGGGGACGCAGAACTTGACCGCCGAGTTGGAGTGCGTCTGCGGGGTCACCGTCACTTGTCGGTGTGGCCGGAGCTTGAGAAACACTGAATCCTCCTCAGTGAACTAGATGTCGCGTTGTTGACGGTTGGCTGTGTGAAGACCCTTTCTCCAGTCTCCACAATGGATTTAAGATCGGAGCATAGTTTTCAATTTATTCATTGCAGCATGTGACATAAAAAAGCTCAAAACATACAAAGTTAAACACTGCACATACCTTCATGAGTTCTTCAATTCCAACTATTATTCCATTTATAAAGTTTATACAAGTTTTACAAATGATATATTGGTACAAATAATTAATCGACTTGGTTGCAAAAGGCATACGACCAGTATTCACAGGTTGTCCTATTCTTTTCTTGTGCTTCTTCGATTCCAATAAATATTTTAAGTCATACATTCGCGAGTTCTTCAACATGCTTTTACTTTTCTTCTACCATTAGGGGAGACTTTTTTGGCGCACTGGGTGATGTTCCTGTTGCCTAAAAAAATGGGTACACGTTGGGTTAATCATAAAAATATAACTATATGAGTAAGATATATATTGAACTGCTATACATACAAATATGGTGATAAATAGCAATATGCATACAAAGCATCAAAAATTATATACTATAATATTCAAAGAAATTTCAGTATCAAAGTATTTCTCAAAATGTTTCTTTAGATCTCAATTATATTCAGATTTTCAAATGTTCTTTCAAATTACATAACTACGAAAATATTAAGTGATGCATCAATGTGGGCTCCACCCCTTCTGGGATAATCAAACATAGGTAAACCCCCTACATGAGAAATCCATTAGTAGGTCACCCTACATCACATGACTCTACCTAATATTTCCCATATAATAAATAAAAAAACAAAGCTTCCAACCCTATCCTCACTAAAAATTGAAATAATAAAAGAAGGAGAGATCTTATAGTGAGAGGAGGAATAAGTTGCCACGCAACCGGTCCTTCTCGGACAAGAAGAGGTCCAGCTAAATCCTTCTAGAAAGTTCGAAAGAGGCGCCGAAGTGGCTGTGTAGTAGAGAAGAAGTCGACAACCTACCAAAAATAGTGGCAGAAAAGTAGAAACAAGTGGCACAACTGCCCTAAATCAGCGGCAGATGCAAGGCAACAACCCTAGGTCAGCTGTAGAAGGTTCAGAGAGGGAGAGAACTTGCACGAGAGGGGAGTAGAGGGAGTCTAGGAGTAGCAAGTAGCGCACAGGAGCAGAGAAGCTGCGTTGGCGCAGAATATTAGAAAAGAAGGTGTGTACGAGAGAAGGAAGTCGACATGGGCTTTTATTAGCGTAAAGAAGCGGTGAACAGTGAGACCGATCAAATTATACTCAATGCACCGCATAAACTGCATCCAAGTGCCATTTAATCAGCCCACACAATGCTACCAACCAACACAAAAGTATGTTAAGTGTCCACAACCAACACTAACATAAACTCTCTTATCAAAGCCAACATAAACTCTCTTTACAATAAAATAAACCAGCCAACATAAATCCTCTTATCAAAGCATCACAAAAATTAGCAGCAAATGAAAATGTGACCAGTCAACCCAATATATAAAAATATAAATTGAAACCGAAACTGTAAATGTCACAAAATTTCAAGATACTTTTCTTTACTCAAAATTATCATAAAAAATAAACAAACAAAAGAAAATGAAAAAAAATTACACACTGCCTTTCTTTCTCGTCATCGGGTTTTTCAAAATGTATTACACCTTTTTTTATTTGGGTTACAATTTCTTCCCCCTTAAAAGGAGTTTTTGTCCTCAAAAATCTCATAGTAGGGAGGTTGGCAGATCAAACGGGATAACATGTTTATTTTATTTATTTATAGAATACAAGTATTTGCATTCAATTTTTTTTCTTTTCTCGCCAAATGGTCCTAAATTAAAATCTCAAGGTTAGATTAGTCTTTCTTCCGGGACTTCTCTTTGAGGAACTGGGGCCGGGTCGAAGCTAATGATTCAGTACCCATATGATATAATTTTGGTTCCGAGGGAAATGATGGTCCTCGAGAGTTAACTTCTCTATTTTGAAGCTTAGGACATGCATTCTTCTTGTGCCCAAGTTGACAATAAAAATAGAGTCCAGTCAAGACAGTCTCCTCGATGCATTCTTTCACACTTCACTCATTTTGTTGTGGTTGATTGTGACACATTATTGATAGCTGGGTCAGATTGAAATAATTTATTCTCTTTCCATTGTAATTCATCCTAGGTTGGAGTTTTCGTCACTTTTTGTTTACCCACACCTCGTCGTTCTCAGATTTCCCTGAATCAATTTCTACCAATTGAGCTCTCTCAATCAGTTTGTCGTATTCTAAAATATCCATGGGTACTAACAAATTATGGATATCGTCGTGCAGTCCCTTTTGAAACTGACGACGACGATCTTCTTCATTGGCTACCAGTGAATCAACATAGTATGCTAATTTTGAAAATTCCGTTTCATAGTATGAAAACATGTGTTTTGAAATATTATTTCCCCACAAAATTGATATCGCTTTTATTTGCCATTTATATGTAATTTCATAGCGATATTCTAGTATCAGTGATTTCCAAAATAATATGCACATGCAATGTTATCTTAAAAAAACAAAACATATGCAGGTAATATCCAAAATACTTTAATAGAGCATAATTCAAGAAATAATAAACTCACCATAGCTTTTTCTTTCCCTTTATCCTTTTCAGCTTCATCACCACGCATATCACGAGACGCCATCCTCTGATTTCTTGGCCTCAAAAAATACTTAAATAGTACGCACCTTTAATTGGGTTCCATCTCTTAGATAATTTTAGTGTTGACGTTAAAAATGATAGGAATTTTATTAAGGGTGTGTCGAAGGTTTGAGAAATGTCACGTGAGTGTTTAAAAGAAAAATACACGTTTCAAGCTTCAAAATCAGCAAAAATGTTATTTTAAAATAGATAAATATATAAAGTGTCAAACTCAACTCTACGCAAAGCCCCAATATCAACAATTGCGATTCCTGGAACCATATAATTATGCGAGTAGGAAAAACCATTTGCTAATAGCCAAGCCCAAGAAATACTATCAGGAATCTGTTACGGATCGGTTACAATTCAACTACTGGTTATCTATTTTATCATTATATATGCACTCAAGTAAACTTATATGTTGTGTCATGTTGCATCGAGTCAAGTCAAGTAGTGTTTTAATATTTTAATGTTTCCATGTAATTACGGGTGTGCCACCCGGGATCCTATAAATAAACCCTTAGTCTTGTAAGGAGAAGTCAAGTAATGAAAGCATCTAATTCCCGTCTTTGAGTGTGAGGTCTTGGTAGCTCTCTCTCTAACGAGCAAGCTCCGCTTAGGCAGCCTCAGTCATGGCTCTGTAGTATCTCCGTTATCCCGCATCTCCACCTCCGACCACTCCTCCGGCCACCTCTGAGTTAGGCCCATAATAAAATCATAGTTGGCCCAAAGTGAGTTAAACAGCCAGCTAAAATACTTAAGAGTGAAGGAACTAAGCCCAAAACATTATACTTAAACAAACGGCCAAAGAGAAAGAAAGCAGCAGGTTGATTTCCCCTTAACAGCCCTTTGATAACAGTGAATTACAATATTATAATTGGTGCAACTAAAGCAAGATGATATGAAAGCCGACCTTTCTACATAACCAAATCCAAAACAGCATATATATATATATAATATGGGAAATTATAGATAGAAAATCAGTTCTCTATATAAGTATAGAGAACCGCCATCATGACCGCACATCCCATCACACATGTATTAAAGATGGCGGTGTGATGGGATTGCACGATCATGATATGATACGATTCTCTATGCTTATATAGAGAACTGATTCTCTCTCTCTCACTATATATATAGCCCTCTCAACCCATCTGGTCAAAACCAATGCAACTGAAATTCAAAACCCACCCAAAAACAAACATAACAAGTTTATTTTGATAATTTGAATAGCCAACGAGTGAGTGAAACAACCATCAAGTAAAGCTCAAAATAGGAAAAAAATTATAGCCTAAAACAGTAGCTGATCATGTAAGCAAGCTAAACTATAGAAATGAAAATTAAAGCTTGCCAAGTAAACTCTTCTTAACTAAAATGCAAACCCACTGCAGCCGGTCAATGGCCAAAACAAAACTGTATAATATGTTGTCCCCTCCCCTCCCATCTATTTAATAAATAGAAAAAACAAAGCATCAATCCTTTTCCTCACTAAAAATTGAAATAATAGGAGGAGATGGAGAGATCTTATAGTGGGAGAAGGAGGAAGAAATTGCTGCACAACCGGTTCTTCTCGGACAAGCAGAAGTCCAGCCAAATCCTTCCAAAAACTTTGAAAGAGGCGTTGAAGTGGCTGTATAGCAGGGAAAAGTCGACAACCTAACGGAAACAGCGACAAAAAAGTAGAAATAGGCGGCACAACTGCGTTAAATCAGCGACAGATGCAAGACAACCGACCTAGGTCAGCCACAGAAGGTTTAGATAGGGAGAGAGGGAGAGAACTTGCACGAGAGGGAAGTAGAGAGAGTCCAGGAGGAGCGGAAAGTAGCGCATAGGAGCAGAGAAGCTGTGTCAGTGCAAAATATTGGAAAAGAAGGCGTATACGAGAGAAGGAAGTCGACTTGACCTTTTATTAGCGTAAAGAAGTGGTGAACGGTGAGACCGACCAAATTATACTCAATGCACCACATAAACTGCATCCAGGTGCCATATGATCAGCCCACACAATTCTACCAGCCAACACAAAAGTATGTCAAATGTCCACAACCAACACTAATATAAACTCTCTTATCAAATCCAACATAAACTCTCTTTACAAGAAAATAAACCAACCAACATAAATCCTCTTATCAAAGCATCACAAAAATTAGCAGCCAACAAAAATGTGACCAGCCAACCTGATATATAAAAATATAAATTGAAATAAAAAATGTAAATGTCACAGAATTTCAAGATACTTTTCTTAACTCAAAATTATCATAAAAATTAAACAAACAAAAGAAAACAAAAATTTTTTTGCACACCCCCTTTCTTTATCGTCATCGGGGATATCAAAATGTGTTACGCATTTTTTTATTTTGGTTGTTACAGGCTGAGACCACCATCCTATCTTGGGCACGCTGGAGGTGCTGGTGCACCTGATGGAGCATGACATCACGGTCGTGGATGAGGTCATCCACGACGGCTACCATGCATTCTCCCGACACGACCCGTGTGATGATGGACGTAGTCCTACAGTAAACTGTCTCGAACGGTGTGGTGTCGGTGCAGGAGTAGGACATGTTGAAAGAGTATTAGGCCCAAGAGAGCTATTCGTCCCAAGCACGCGGGTGATCACAAAAAAATACCGTAGATAGGTTTCTAGACACCGATTCATGACCTTAGACTGTCTTTTTGTCTACGGGTGGTAGGTTGTACTCATTCGAAGTTGCGTACCATGCATCTTGAACAACGTCTGCCAAAAGGAACTCGGGAAGAGGGGGTCGCGGTCACTCACAATGGAGCGAGGTAACCCATGAAGGCGACCACCCCATCAACGAAGGCAGCAACCACTCCGGGTGCCGTGAACGGCTGACAACAGAATGAAATGAGCATACTTGAACAAGCGTTCCACAACTATCAATATGCAACCTCATGTCTTGGAGCGGGAAGACGGTAGATGAAATCCATCAAAATGTCTTCCCAAATCTGAGTTGGAATGGGAAGCGGCTGGAGGAGCCCCCCAGAAAAGGCAGCCTCGTACTTGACGAGCTGGCATAGTAGGCAAGCCGCGACGAAGGTCTTGACCTGCTGGAACATTCCTGGCCAATGCAATGAAGGGTGAGGAGACGATACGTCCTGAAGGCACCCGCGTGACCCCCTTCCGGAGTCGCATGAAACTCGACGAGCAGGCGGGGAATCAACTGAGATGATACATAAAGTACCAAACGATCATGATAGTAGAGTCGGTCTCCCACACGACGATAAGGTGGGAGGGTAGTGGCGTCCGCCCACACGACCCCCACAATCGATTGAAGCTCGGGGTCGGCTGCAACTTCGGGCTGAAGCATGGAGGCATCATCCCAAACCGGTCGAAAAATGACAGCCAAATTCGTCGTCTGCGATTGGCGTGAGAGGGCGTCAGCCGCCCGGTTGGACGAACCCGCTCAAAACTCGATGTCAAAGTCGTATCCCAAGAGTTTGGCCACCTAAACTTGCTGCGCCGGGGCGGCAATCTTTTGGTGGAGGTAGCGCAAGCTGTGATGATCTATTTGAACCATGAAGTGACGGCCTAGTAGGTAGGGCCGTCAATGTTGCACTGCTAGAGCCAACGCCATCAGCTTAGACTCATATGCGGAGCGGGGCTGCACAATGACAGCAAACACACGACTGCAATAGGCGATGAGTTATCCCACTTGCATTAAAACCACACCGACTGTCAATCCTGATGCGTTGCACTTGACCACGAATGACTGTGAAAAATCTGGCATAGCTAACACGGGGGCGGTGCTCAATGCCCGTTGAAGGGTCCAAAATGCCGCGAGCGCTGTTGGTGGCCACTGAAAATTACCGGTTCCTGACTTTTTCAACAAGCTAAAGAGAGGTTTTGCAATCTTGTCATAGTCCCGGATGAACTGACGGTAGTACCCTGTGAGACCCAAGAATCCACGGATGTTGTAGAGTGATCGAGGAGTGGGCCACTGAAGGACGTCCCGCACCTTATACGAATCCATAGCTACGCCATTTTTGGAGATGGTGTGCCCCAAGTAACTAAGTTCTGTCTGGCTGAAGACGCATTTCTTGGGATTCACCCAGAAAGAGTGCTCCCAGAGAGTGGTGCGAGTTGCCCAAATCTTGTCCAGGTGGTCCTGCCAAGATGAGCTGTAAACTAGAATGTTATCAAAGAAAACCAATACATACATGCGTAAGACTAGACAAAACATGTCATTCCTGGTGGCCTGAAAGGTGGCATGAGCATTCGTCAGGCCAAAAGGCATGACCAAGAACTCATAATGGTCATCATGTGTGCGGAACTCCATCTTGGGCACATCCTCCTCTCGGACCCGTATCTGATGGTAGCCGACGCGTGGGTCCAACTTCGAGAAATAGACCGCCCCCTGTAGCTCGCCCAATAGCTTTTGAATGGCCGGAATAGGATATTTATCCGGGATGGTGATCTTGTTGAGTTCCCGGTAGTCCACGCAAAACACCAGTTGCCATCCTTCTTGCGAACCAGGAGGACCGAGCTCGAGAAGGGGCTAGCGCTGGGGAGAATGATGCCAGACGCGAGCATTTTACCCCCCAGTGTATCGATCTCACCTTTCTGAGCGTGGCCATAGCAGTATGTTTGGACGAAGATGGAGGAAACACCCCCTTGTAGGGGGATGCAGTGATCCGTTGGTCTGGCGGGGGAAAATGAGTCTTGTCGGCGAAGACGTCCAGAAAGAGGTCCAAAATAGCCTGCAACGCTAGGTCGGTCAGAGAGCATTGGACGATCTGCCCCTCCATGTGCCACAAGGAGGCCACACAATCCACATCGATGGATTTCTGAAAGGACCGTAAGAAGACAGTCTGACAAAGTAAATCCGAGTCGCCCTCCAACAAGCAAGGCGTTCCTCCACAGAGGATGCACATAGTCATGCAGTCCTAGTTGACATTGACGTCTCCAAGTGTGTGGAGCCAAGACACCCTGAGAATGACATCCACCCCGCCCAGAGAGAAGACGTAGAAGTCTACCTGAAATTGATTATGGCCGATGGTGAGAGTGAGGGCCGCGCACAAGGCACCCGTTGCCCGCCCGCCATCTCCTAAGCAGACTGAGAAACAATCGGCGGTTTGGACTGACAGCTCCAGACGATCCACTAGGTACTGAGAGATAAAGTTTTGACTCGCTCCACTGTTAATCATCACCACGACAGAGGCCCCGTGAAACGTCTCCCGAAGCTTCATCGTCTACGGGCCCAAGAATCTGTCGACATAAACAGTGGGAGGTCCAAGCGTTGGAGGTGACAGTTGGGGGGGGGGGGGCTCGGTCACTGTATCCAATTCAAGGGCATCAAAGTCCGTGAGGGTCACCTCGGGTTCCTCCTCGCCAATGAGGATCCAAAGATCTTTCAGCTGGCACTCGTGCATAGGGGAGTAGGGTTGCTTGCAGCGGAAGCACAAACCCCTTGGTATGCAGATCATGGTAATCCTAATTGGAGAGCCTGGGGAGGGCCATCGGCCTAGGAAGGCGGGGCTGTGGTGCGGCCCAACCGGGGTTCGGGGGTATCTCCAGTTGTGGTGGACGGTAGGCCGTTGCTGGCCAGATGGCCGAGCGCGTCGAAGGCATGGGGGGAGTCTTGCCCATGTCCAGAGGTCGAGTCTGAAAGTCCGCTTCAACCAAGCGGGCGAGATCCATGACCTCCATAATCGATGACAGATGGTGTGTAACACCCCCAAAATTGACAGCGGAACTTTTGTCACTGTCGCCGGGCGACAGTGGGTATCGCCTGATGACGATAGTGGCGTTCGTCGATCCGCGCTCGACGAACTCAACGGTTTCGACAAATCGTCGAACTGATATCGCCGAGTGGCGACAGTGGGTATCGCCAAACGGCGATAGTGATGACACTCAACGCCATAAAACATTAAGTGAGCTCGAGGCACTCGACGCCTCGAAGCGTTGAGTGAGTTATTTGCTTTGTTAACACCGGACGATAGTGGGTATCGCCGGATGGCGATAGCAATAAAGCGTTGAGTCGGCACTCGACGCTCTCAACGCACTCGACGCCTGAAAGCGTGGAGTGGCGTGATATTGCGAGCGACAGTGGGTGTCGCCGGGCGATAGTACCACGTGGCCTATGACACGTGTCAGATTGGTTGTTAAGCGGCCAATAAGCGGTGGTTGACCTGGGTCAAAGCGGTCAAAACGGTGAACGATATCGCCAAGTGGCGACAGTCGATATCGTCAGGCGATATCGCCAAAGTTGACCAGTCTACTCAAATCCTGGCCTTTGCTTTGTTTTGAATGAGAGATCATGTGGCTGAGATTAATCCCAAATCCACTTAATCAAAGAAGAATAGGAAGGTTGTTTCATTCTTTTTTTCTCTCTCTCTCTTCATTTTTTTTGATTTCCCTTGCGTATAAAGGAAGAAGAAGCTAAGGAAGTGCTGGCCTGAGTTTTGTGAGTTCGCTGAAGGAGATCTTGTGGTCGCAGGCCAGATCCGAGGATAGATCCGCGAAGAGGAGAACGACGTGCTTCTTTCCATCCGCGGAGAAAAGCTTCGCCATGGCTCCAAAGAGAACTATAAGGGTAACGATCTTCCTTCTTGGACAAGTGAAATGTAACAACCTGGTTTTATAACTATGATAATAATAATAATTATTATTATTACTTATAAAAACCTATTTTCCCCTCCTTATTAACCTAGACCGAGCCAGCCCTTCCCGTTTATTTCAACCCGTCGGCTAGGTCTTTCTCCCGATCCCGATTTTTTCTCCCAGCCGCATCCCGATCTCATTCTCCCGATCTCGTCTCCAGCCAGCCGCACGCGGGTCGCCGCCTCCTCCGCTCCAGGCGCCGACTACTCCGGCTTCTCCTCCTGCTCCAGGCGCCGCCTCCTCCGGCTTCTCCCCCTCTTGCTTTGGTCGACAGCTCCCCCCCACCCCCCCGATGCTAGGGCTGGCGGCCTCCAGCTCCTCCAGAGGCCGATTGCTCCCTTCCCTCTTTCTCCTAGGGTCGACAAGACCTTCTCTTCGTCGATCAGCGAAGGTAGCCGCCTCCCCTTCCCTCGGCAGCCCTCTTCCTCTCCGATTGGGCCGATTTTGCAAGAAGAGCGCCTAGGGTTTTCTTCCCTCTCTTCTTTGGGCCCGGTTTTGATTCCTATTGGCAAGATTCTCCTCTTGTTCGTCTCTATTCAGATTTTCATGAGGTTTCTTGTAAAGTTTGTGCTCCGATTTCATATATTTTGTGATCCATGATTTTTTCCCCTATCGTAGTCGACTAACCCTTGTGTATGTGTGTTTTCCAGTGCCCCTCCTCGTTCCTATTGGTGGAATCTCTCCAAATCTCTCTCCGAATTAGGGTTTTCCCTAACACAAGCATCGCCAAGTCTCCTCTTCTGCGTGGTATCTCTCGTCCCCTCACTCATAAGGGAGGTAAATCTCTCAGCCGTCTGTTTCAATTTTTGTAGCGATTAATTGCCTGTGTGAGCGTTTGGATTCCTTTATGTCAACATCATTCTTGCTTTCCCTTGTGCAGATTTAAAATAAGATTTCTGATTTCTCTTGCGCCGCTTAGCCGCCACCGCCAATTTCAGCTTCCTTCAGGCAAGTAGAGATCACTTCTCTCTTGCAAATATTGAACATAATTGTTTTGTCTGATCTTATGTTTATATGAATCAACCTTTGATAGCTTGTTTGTCAGTTAAATTTAGACATTGAATCATTTATTAGACTTGTTCCTAGTTTGAGGTTCACACGATAGAATTAGCACGGGTCGTGAATGTAAGTAATGATATTTGAGTAATTGGGAGACGAGTTCGTGTATGATAGTCAATTGGATATTCAATTTGAGAATTTGCATTTTGTTTGATGGATAATTTGAGGACAGTAAGTTTGAGTACGAGCATTAATAGATTTGAATGATCATTGTTAAGGCTCCTGGTTAGGGATTTATTGATGGTTGATTTATTTCACGCTCGTACCGTACACACAATTGAATTGGAAAATCATACTTATAACGAATTATGGATAACAAATATATGTTTGGTGATTCGATATCATGCTCGGTAGTGAGCGCATGTTTTTCTTGAAAGATAACTGTGCCCTAGAATTTGTTTAACCAAGACGAGTGTTCGATATCTCCGATCCGACTCCTGTCAACTTATCTCGACAATTTACTCAATAAATCTTTTTGATATTATGACCTTAACCCCTCAAACTCGCAAGAGTCAACTCACCGTTTGAGTCATGCTGTGTCGTCGAATCCGGTTTCTGATGTCTGACTGGTTTCTGATGTATGTTTGGTTTCTGATGTATGTCTGGTTTCTGATGTCTGTCTGGTTTTTGATGTCTGTCTGATTGTAAGACCCGAGTAAAACTTATTTTCAATCTGATCTTTTTCGTTGATGTTAATCTGTTTCACGATCTGAAGTTTTCTCTTATAATATTGTCATAAAATAATATGATAAATAATCTCGTATGAAACTTGAAAACAAATCCGTGGTTGTAAGCGAATCTTTGAACTGTAGCGTCTAACTGGGCATCTGTCTGTTGGCATGGTCACGACAAGCAGGATTACTTTTCCGATAAGACTTGCACTCAGATCTGATCGTGAGCCATGTACATCCGCTATAACACCTACACCCTTCATCGATCACAGCTTACAACCTATTACATGAATAATTTTATGCTATTCTCCGGAGTAGTCTAATTAACTAACTTGATCTGTTTAGCCTTTTTGTTTTTTTTTATCCCGAATAGTTTTGCTTCATAAGAATCTGGTACTCATACTTTTCTGCTTTTATTACCGTTTTGTACTTTATTTTGCTCATTCTGTTTATTTCATGTTCTGAGGATTTTCCTTTGTGTTTTGGAATTGCCTTAGCTTTCATGTCAGCGCCGCCAGGTTCTCGAGCCCGGTCTGCTTCAAGTTTCAGGTTCTATGCTTACCTATTTTTTACTGTCAAATAATTTTTTTATGTAATAATTGCAATCAGTCATTTTCTCTGGTATCATGGACAACTGCTAGGCTATATAAATATTTATGTACTCGAATCTGAATATAACGCATGTGCACTCTCTGTTGCATCATAATGACATGAAAACTATAGTAATAGCCTGTAAAATATGAATTTTACAAAATACATATGCATTTAAAACTTTGAAAGCTTCCGCATAAAAAAATCAAACCGTTTTTCTCCAAAATTAACTACTTTAAAACTATTCTCAGTATTCTCTGCATCCGTTTTAGCAGGCATGAATTTATTTCCGCCCATGCCTGTGACATCACGACTTGTCCCGAAGTGCACTCTGATTTTTGTCGAGACGGGTCGTGACAGTGAAGTCCTAATTTTACATGACTTTCATATTTTTGTCGATCCGAGGATAGATCCGCGAAGAGGAGAACGACGTGCTTCTTTCCATCCGCGGAGAAAAGTTTGCCATGGCTCCAAAGAGAACTATAAGAGTAACGGTCTTCCTTCTTGGACAAGTGAAGTCCTAATTTTGCATGTGTATGAAGTCCTCCACCAAAAGGTGGACTGTTAAGTGGATTCCGTTGGGGTGATACTCGTATCCCCAAGTCAGTTTGTATATAGATCCGGAAATGTGTAGTACGAAATATGCATGCTGTGTGAAACCCATCTGGACAGGTTGGTCTGAATTGGTGATGTTTTCTTTTGCGAATCGGAGAAGACTCCACGTATAAACGAGTATTTTACGGAGTCTGTGGGTTATAACTGCGAAGTGGAGTAACAGGAAGTACTGGAGAGGATCTCCAGGAAAATACCTGGGTGAAATCACAATTTTGGTAACTGTTGATATCGCCGGGTGACAGTTGGTGTCGCCAACGACGATAGCTCCCAGAGAGCTATTTGTGATGTGAAAGACCAGTTTTCCGGCACTGCAGGTTACTGCACGGTTTGGGTTGAGTTTGGGCGCAGAAAGAGAGTTCTGTAGATCCCGCCAGGCGATTGTGATGAACGCTGGCATTAACTCCCTTTTTTATTGTGAAGTCAGTCCTTGGTGGACATTGTGGCTATTGTGAGCTATGAGCTCTTAAAAGGCTTCGTGCCGAACGGATAAGGGAGAAGCCGACCCGCGTCATTTGTGCCGATTTGAGCAACGGGTAAAGGGTGACCTGTCTTCGCGTTATGGTTGTCAACTTGAGTTACCCGGGTTATTGGCCATTCGTTGTAACACATAATGAGAGTCTTAGACCTGCGTGCCATTAAGACTAAAGTCTCCGGCTGTAGGCCGTGGAGCGCAATGCTCAAGTTTACCGTTGGGTTTGAAGCCCGGGAACGGTGGTCGGACCCTGGTTTTCCGGTACACCGAGAATGTTCCTTGAGTGCACGGAGGGTCGGGGCTTGTGGTCGACGTTTGTGATATATTGATGGTGCGTGAGTGCACATCTTGTGATATATCTGCTTGTGAAATGCTATGCCTGCAGGGAAGAAATACCGCTGCCCCGAGTAAGGGGTATGGTCGTTATAAATTGGTCAGCTGAATGTTGACCGTTGCTTTGTTTGCAATCGTTGCGGTAGATTGTCCCCATGCAAGTGCTGATGAGCCAAGTGGAAAATAGTGGGCTGAAGCCCTTGCTGCTGCTGCTATGCTGGCTCTCGAAGGCCAATGAAAGAAAAGTGTTGTGATTTTCATGTATGGTCGGCCTGCATGCCGATGTATGCGATCCACACGTATGAAGAAAATTTGTGAGGCCTTAAGGTCAAACACTTTGGTGTAATTTATATACATTCATATAAGATATATATAAATATGGTGGTTTATATATATAGTGGACATTCCTGACTAATGAGTTCAAGTTTAATCACGAATGCTTCTGCTATAATGCTCTGAGTTAGGATGCGTATACTGGTTTTGATATTCATAAATAATATCCCGACTGTTTGTGGAATATGACGTGGGGCCCCGGTCGAACCTTCTGTTATATTTCATGTAACGGACGGAGGTGTTACAATTTAGTATCAGCTTGTTCTGATCTTCCTCCTTCGAATTCGTGGTCGAATTCTTTTGAGGGGTGTCGAGCACGTGTTTGTGCGACCCGTGATAACTCAAAATGAACTCAAGAATGTCCACTAAGAAATGTAAATACACTTGTTTGAGGAACCTGCGCGTTCATATATTGTTGTTGTTGCTTTTGCCAAGTCGCTAAAGTGTGTCTTTTACACGTATAGATGACGCGAAGTGGTGCGGGGCAGTCTGAGCTCCATTGTTCTGATGTGAGTATGGCACCAGCTGAGGTTCCTACACCTCCGCCTTCTGCGGAGACAGTACGTTTAGTTGCTGAGTCGCTGTTTGCTATGATCCAAGCACAACCGACTGGGCATGCGCGGCCTGCGGTGGTGCCAGAACAGGGTGGTGTGAGGTCAGAACCTGTTGCGGCTGTTGTAGATCCCCGAGCAGCGGAACGACAACTGAAGCAATTTATGAGCTTCAATCCTCCTACGTTTATGGGGGCGGGATCCCCAACGCAGGCAGAGGATTGGCTTGCGCCCGTCAAGAGGATTTTGACGACAATAAGGACGTAGGAAGAACAAAAAGTAACCTTAGCCACTTTCCTGTTGGAAGGAGAGGCTCGACTTTGGTGGGATGAGATAGAGCTACACCACTTGACAGACAGACAACTGACGAATGTCTCAATCGAGGAGTTTTCGAGACTGTTTTTGGCAAAGCATTTGCCATCGGCTCAGCGCATAGCCATGGAGAATGAATTCCAATGTCTAACTCCGGGAGAAAGTAGTGTTGATACCTATTTGCATGAGTTTACGTGGTTGAGACGCTATGCGGGAACTATCTTTGCTGTCGAAGAGCGGAAAACCAATAGGTTCTACAAAGGGTTGCGAGATGATCTTAGATTCCTGCTCTCGAGTTCGGTGAACCAGGTGTTTGAGTTTCAAGCGTTGGTGGATACGACTCATGCGTTGGAAAAAGACATGAAGCTGGTTCAGGGCAAAAGGGACTTGGTTGTGACAAAGCCCGAGTTCAAAGCGCCGCACCCGGGAAAGTCGGGCTACTGAAGGAAATGGGGTAAGAGATCCAAGTCTTCTTCACAGGACCCCTCGAGTGTTGCATCTAGAGCAACTTCTAGGCAAGACCCTCGTGCTTGCTATACTTGTGGAAGATGGGTCATCTAGCCCGTGATTGTCGGGTTGGTCCACCTAAGGGTGAGAAGAAGACAGGAGCGTCTTATACGGAAAAGGGAAAGACAGTGGTGGAATCCTCTGCATCCCAGGCGCAACCTCGAGTATATAATCTTGGCCAACAGGAGGCCATAAAGCAAAGTGACGTCGTCACAGGTACGAGTTAAGATACTTTGATTATTGTTGTTGATATTTCATACCTTGTATGTAGTTTGTTTATGATGTGTTTGTATTAGGCTTTGTCCTGATTCGGGACTATCCGGCGAGAGCACTATTTGATACGGGTGCTTCGCATTCGTTTCTATCTGTGGACTTAGTGTCACGGATCAGTGTGCCGATTCGTATGGTGGCAGATAGTGTGAAAGTGTTATTACCAAACGGATGTGTGATGCATGCAGATAGAGCTTGCTTTGTCGATGTACGGATAAGAAGTCAGGATTTCAGATTGGAAGCCTCTGTGCTGCCGATATCGGAATTTGATGTGATCTTTGGTATGGAATGGCTATCGGAGCAGCGTCCCTATATAGATTGCAATTCAAAGGAGGTCACACTGGGGCAGAACACCGAACGAGGGACTACATTCGCTGGTATGCGAGGATCGAGCAGGACATTGATGTCTGCTATCCAAGTGGTTAAAGCTGTTCGGAAAGGTGCAGAGTTCTCCACGCTTATTGAGGCTGTTGAGTCTTTAGCCAGTGTGAGTAATGTTCCGATTGTTTCGGAGTTTGCTGATGTGTTTTCGAAGGAGCTTCCGTGGTTACCACCACAACGAAAGATTGATTTCTCGATAGAGTTGGTGCCAGGTACAAAACCTGTGGCCCGCTCGCCATAGCGAGTAGCGCCAAAGGAAATGACGGAATTGAAAGTGCAACTACAAGAGTTGTTGGAACAGGGTTATATACGCCCAAGTATGTCACATTGTAGCGCACCTGTTCTCTTTGTGAAAAAGAAGGACGGTAACTTGCGGTTGTGCATCGACTATCATGAGTTAAATAAGCTGACGGAGAAGAACAGATATTCAATATCTCGAATCAATGACTTGTTTGATCAGCTAATGGGATCAACCGTCTATTCTAAATTCGTCTTGAAGTCGGGTTACTACCAGTTGAGGATTCAGGAAGGTGACATTCCCAAAACAGCGTTTGGAACACGCTACAAGCATTATGAGTTCATTGTATGTCATTTGAGCTATGTAATGCGCCCTCGGTGTTTATGAACTTAATGCATCGAACATTTCGAGTGTACTTGGATTTGTTTGTGATCGTCTTCATTGATGACATCTTGGTGTACTCTCAGTCTGAAGAAGATCATGCAAACCATTTACGGATGGTGTTGCACATACTGAGGCGAAATAAGCTCTATGTCAAGTTCTCAAAGTGTGAGTTTTGGCTGTCGTCAGTGGATTTTCTTGGCCATGTGGTGAGTGGAGAGGGCATTGCGGTGGACCCGTCAAAGATAAAAGTCATTCGGGAGTGGCCAGTGTTGTCTTCTGTGGCCGAAGTCAGGAGTTTCCTTTGACTGGCGGACTACTACAGACGTTTCGTAGAAAACTTCTCACGGATCGCTCTGCAGCTTATCAAACTCACGAGGAAGGATCAGAAGTTCGTTTGGACGCCGGAGTGCGCACGAGCTTTTGAAGAGCTGAAAAGTCGCTTGACCACGACACCCATCTTGACGTTTCCATATGGTACGGACGACTTTGAAATTTATAGTGATGCGTCAGGGAGCGGCTTAGACTGCGTTCTTCTTCAGTTTGGCAAGGTAATCACTTATGACTTACGTCAGTTGAAAGTGCATGAGTGGAACTATCCCGTGCACAACTTGGAGTTGGTGACAGTGATTTTTGCACTTAAACTGTGACGTCATTATTTATATGACGTGAAGGTGAATATCTTCACGTACCATAAGAGCCTAAAATATTTGTTGGATCAGAAGGATCTGAACATGCGACAACGAAGGTGGATGAAGTTCCTCGGAGACTACACCTTCCAAATACACTATACTCCCGGGAAGGGAAATGTGGTCGCAGATGCCTTGAGTCTGAGGACTCCAGCAAAGGCAAATTGGTTGCAGATACATGATGAGCGTCTGATCCAGAAGTTGGAAGCTTTAGAGATTTCTTGTGTTGACAAGAATTCCACAACAAATGCGTGCTTGACCTGGACGGAGGTACAATATAACCTTGCGGACAGGGTTCCGCGGACAACAGAACTTGTTGAAAGTTTACAACGCTATACAGTGGATGAAGTAAATGACCAATTCTCCTGTGATGACGGCCTTTTGTGAAAAGATGGTTGTTTGTGCGTCCCGAATATTGGTAAGTTAAGAGATGAATTGATGTATGAAACTCATTTTACAAAGTACTCAATTCACTCAGGGAGCACAAAAATGTATAAAGGCATGAAAAAGCTGTTCTGGTGTCTGGGCATGAAGAAAGACATAGCACTTTACGTGGCTAAATGTCAGACTTGTGGCTTAGTGAAAGCTGAATGCCAGAAACCTGGAGGTTTCCTGAAGTCGTTATCTATTCCGGAATGGAAGTTTGATGATATTTCCATGGATTTCGTGCACGGTTTGCCGAGGTCTCAACGCGGTAACGATTCAGTTTCGGTTATCGTTGACCGGTTGACTAAAGTGGCTCACGTCATTCCGAATAAGAGGGACGATTCAGTGAAAGTTTTGGCAAAGCTTTATGTTGAACAAATATAACGATTACACGGTGTTTCCCATAGCATTGTAAGTGATCGAGACAGACGCTTCACTTCGAATGATTGGAGGCTAATCCATCAGTTGTTGGGGACAAAATTACAATTCAGTACAGCCTTTCATCCACAAACGGATGGCCAAACTGAGAGCACCAACAGAACAATGGAGGATATGCTCCGAATGTGCGTCTTGAATTTCAGAAATAGATGGGAAGATCATCTCTATATGGTGGAATTCGCCTACAATAATAGCTATCAAACTAGTATAAATATGACACCGTTCGAAGCTTTGTATGAGAGAAAATGTCGTACACCCGTGGCTTGGGCGGAAACAGGCGAGTCAAAGCTCTACAAGCGTAAGGAAGTCGAAGAGGCGAATTCAACTATACGCTCTATTCGAGAGAGGCTGGTAATGACCCAAGATAGGCAAGCCAAATACTACAACGCCAAGCACCAGAATGTGGAATTTGCGGTTGGCGATTGGGTATATTTGAAAATAAAACCCTTCAAGGGCGTGTCCAGGATTCGGCGCTTGAAAAAGTTAAGTCCGAGGTATCTTGGTCCGTTTGAAGTAATGGAACGAGTTGGAGAAGCTGCCTATCGGCTAGCTCTTTCGGCAGAATTGAGTGGATTGCATGATGTGTTCCACATATCAGTGCTTCGAAAAGCCGTGAAAGATCCAGCTCAAGTAATTGCGAATGATCGCGTACCGGTCGAATCCGGGCTAACGACGAAGGTTAGACTCATTCAGATCGAGGATAAACCGGGTAAGCAGCTACGGAACAAGACAATCGGGATGGTCAAAGTCAGGTGGGACAACTGTGGCCGTGAAGAGCTAACATGAGAGCGTGAGCATACCATGCGTGATGAATATCCCGAGTTGTTTGTGTAAGTTGTTATAACATTGTTTGCATGAATAAAAAGTTGTTGTAACTGCTAAGTTGTTGTTGTCCTTATAGCTGTAAGCAAATTTCGGGACGAAATTTCTGTAAGGAGGGAAGGGTTGTAACACCCTCAAAATTGACAGCAGAACTTTTGTTACTGTCACCGGGCGACAGTGGGTATCACCTGATGGCGATAGTGGCGTTCGTCGATCCGCGCTCGACGAACTCAACGGTTTCGACAAATCGTCGAACTGATATCGCCAAGTGGCGACAGTGGGTATCGCAAAACGGTGATAGTGATGACACTCAACGCCATAAAACATTGAGTGAGCTCGAGGCACTCGACGCCTAGAAGCGTTGAGTGAGTTACTTGCTTTGTTAACGTCGGGCGATAGTGGGTATCGCCGGATGGCGATAACAATAAAGCGTTGGGTCGGCACTCGACGCTCTCGACGCTCTCAACGCACTCGACGCCTGAAAACGTTGAGTGGCCTGATATTGCGGGGGACAGTGGATGTCGCCGGGCGATAGTACCACGTGTCGTATGACACATGTCAGATTGGCAGTTAAGAGACCAATAAGTGGTGGTTGACCTGGGTCAAAGCGGTGAACTATATCGCCAAGTGGAGACAGTCGATATCGCCAGACGATATCGCCAAAGTTGACCAGTGTATTCAAATCCTGGCCTTTGCTTTGTTTTGAATGAGAGATCATGTGGCTGAGATTAATCCCGAATCCACTTAAACAGAGAAGAATATGAAGTAAGGTTTCATGCTCTCTCTCTCTCTCTTCATTTCTTGATTTCCCTTGCGTAAAAAGGAAGAAGAAGCTAGGGAAGTGCTGGGCTTAGCTTTGTGAGTTCGCTGAAAATCTTGTGGTCGGAGGCCAGATCCGAGGATAGATCCGCGAAGAGGAGAACGACGTGCTTCTTTCCATCCGCGGAGAAAAGCTTCGACATGGCTCCGAAGAGAACTACAAGGGTAACGATCTTCCTTCTTGGACAAGTGAAGTCCTAATTTTGCATGTGTATGGAGTCCTCCACCAAAGGGTGGACTGTTAAGTGGATTCCGTTGGGGTGATACTCGTATCCACAAGTCAGTTTGCATATAGATCCAGAAATGTGTAGTACGGAATTGACATGCTGTGTGAAACCCATCTGGACAGGTTGGTCTGGATTTGTAATGTTTTTTTTTGTAAACCGGAGAAGACTCCGTGTATAAACGAGTATTTTACAGTCTGTGGGTTATGCCTGCGAAGTGGAGTAACAAAAAGTACTAGAGAGGATCTCCAGGAAAATACCCGGGTGAAATCACAGTTTTGGTAACTGTTGATATCGCCGGGCGACAGTGGGTGTCGCCAACGGCGATAGCTCCCAAAGAGCTATTTGTGATGTGAAAGACCAGTTTTCTGGCACTGCAGGTTGCTGCAGGGTTTGGGTTGAGTTTGAGCGCAGAAAGAGAGTTATGTGGATCCCGCGAGGCGATTGTGATGAACTCTGGCATTAACTCCCTTTTTGATTGTGAAGTCAGTCCTTGGTGGACATTGTGGCTATTGTGAGCTTTGAGCTCTTTAAAGGCTTCGTGCCGAACGAATAAGGGAGAAGCCGACCCGCGTCATTTGTGGCGATTTGAGCAACGAGTAAAGACTGACCTGTCTCCGCGTTATGGTTGTCAACTTAAGTTTCCCGGGTTATTGGGCATTCGTTGTAACACATAACGAGAGTCTTAGGCCTGCGTGCCATTAAGACTAAAGTCTCCGGCTGTAGGCCGTGCAGCGCAATGCTCAAGTTTACAGTTGGGTTTGAAGCTCGAGAACGGTGGTGAGACCCTGGTTTTCCGGTACACCGAGGATGTGCTCTGAGTGCACGGAACGTCAGGCCGTGTGGTCGACGTTTGTGATATATTGTTGGTGCGTGAGTGCACATCTTGTGATATATCTGCTTGTGAAATGCTATGCCTGCAGAGAAGGAATACCACTGCCCCGAGTAAGGGGTAGAGTCGTTATAAATTGGTCAGCTGAATGCTGACCGTTGCTTTGTTTGCCACCGTTGCGGTGGATTGTCCCCATGCGGGTGCTGGAGAGCCGAGCGAAAAATAGTGGGCTGAAGCACTTGCTGCTGCTATGCTGGACCTCAAAGGCCAATGAAAGAAAAGTGTTTTGTGATTTTCATGTGTGGCCGGTCTGCGTGCCAATGTATGTAATCCACACGTATGAAGAAAACTTGTAAGGCCTTAAGGCCTAACACTTTGGTGTAATTTGTATACATTCATGTGAGATATATATAAATATGGTGGTTTATATATATAGTGGACATTCCTGACTAATGAGTTCAAGTTTAATCCCGAATGCTTCCACTAGAATGTTCTGAGTTAGGATGCATATACTGTTTTTGATGTTCATAAATGTCCCCGACTGCCTGTGGAATATGGCGTGGGGCCCCGGCCGGACCTTCTGTTATATTTCATGTGACGGACGGAGGTGTTACATGGTGGATGCGGTTACGGGCATCGATGTGTGAGAGGAGCCCATGCATGAAGAAGCTGAGGTAGTGGTCCGACGGAAGTCCCGATACATGCATTGCGAGGGTGATAAACTCATCGATATACTCGTCAAAGGAGCCCGTTTGGCGGACACCGCAGAGTCGCTCCACAGCGCAACCCAAGTAGTATCATAACGGTGAATGAGCTTCTGTTGAAGATCCGACCAAAACATGGTCGGTTTGGATTGTCAGAACCAGCGCACCCAGTGGAGGGCAGCGCCCTCCATGCCGATCAATGTCATGCTAACCTTCTGTGGCTCGAAGATCTGTTGAATCTCAAAGAACTGTTCAGCCCTGACAATCCATCTCATGGGATCAGTGTCGTTGAATTAGGGGACATTAGATGAGCGAGGGCCCGATGAAACATTCCCGGGCGAGGGGGGGAGGGGGGTGCTGTTGTCTAATATGGTTTCGGGGGAGCGCCAAGGACGGACGGGGAATCCGTCGTGGATGTGGTAGGGAGGCCGGCCAAGAGGGAGTCGATCTTAGCATCCATGCGTAGCATGAGGGCCTACAGTGACGCGATCGAGTCGTTGTGTTCATCCAAACGAAGAAGGATGGCTGGATCCGTGGGTGGGGGCGGCGGTGTTGCATCGGTGTTGACCATTGATCGCAGCCTAGGGGGCATGCACTCGATCGGTTGGAAGGAATCGGATCTGGAAACGGCCAGAACCCCTAGGGCGGAGTAGCGAAACCCTGCTGGCGCAGCGGCTAGGGCAGACAGCGATGCTAGACACGGCCAAAAACCTTAGGCGGGGAAGCGAAACCCGCAGGCAGGTGGAGAAACTCGTGTCGATCGCGGCGATGTTGTGCGGAGAAACCCGTGATGAAGGTGCGACCGGCGCGGCGCAGATGCGAAAACGGACGCGCTGGAGGCTATGGCGGACGCTGAATAGCGAGGCGCGGCTGGGGCTTGGTAGGCGCAGGTACTTCGGGCGGCGGAGACCGTGATCGGAAGGCGACAGGTCGGACCAAATTGTTAGGGGTAGGGAAAGAATGGAAGGGGGAAGAAATCAGAGAGGAATAGAGGAAAAAGAAATCCAGAATTTCCAAATACTTTCAAGCATGCCAAAATACAATAGGTCTTCGGCTTATATACTTGTCGGGCTTAACATAATGAAACTGAAACATAAACGGTACCCAAAATATAACGGATACAATAACACCACTCAACCCATGTCGGCCTGGCTGATATGTTGCGCGCGCTGGGCTAACGACGTCGATACACCCGCCACACTGGCGGTAGCCCCTCGCCCTCGGCTACTCGGTCGGCTTCCATAACACTTCTGCTCTGTTTAGATTCCTTTAAATTCCTTGGTTTGTCAGGGAAGTGTAATTAAAAAGATCATGCTGTAGTTCTAGCTCGTTTTTGCCTCCTGTAATTTAAGATTAGGACTTTGGTTATGCAACGTATTTCTTTTAAGGGTATTTGCATATTGCAGTTTTGTTATGTTTTTTTATGAGGTCCCTTACACATGATCTTAATTTTTCAAATGCCATACTGGTTACAGAGTAAGAAAAACAAATTTGAATATATATTTGAAACAGATTTATTTTTTATGTTCTCCTAATTTGCCAAGTTCTAGATACTCATCTTATTGGAATTTTTCTACTTTCGAAGGAATATGTATTGTGTTCTACTGTTCGTCACACAATTGTGATCGAGGTACTTCTGTCTGATTAAATGTTCCTTATTTCAAATAAATTGCAGATATGCAATGACAGGTCAATTGACCCAGAAAAGTGACGTGTACAGCTTTGGTGTGGTACTTTTGGAGCTTCTTACTGGGAGGAAGCCTGTTGATCATACAATGCCCCGAGGACAACAAAGTCTGGTTACTTGGGTGAGTGGCATTTTTGTCATTCAATTTTTATCACCAGCAGTTCAAGTGTAAAATCTTCGATTCCTGAACATTGTGGTTGTTTTTATCTTCTGTGCATATTAGCGTTTTCTTTCTACTTTTTCCTTTATTTTTATCATTTTTTTCAGGCTACTCCACGATTGAGCGAGGATAAGGTGAAGCAATGTGTGGATCCGAGGTTGAAGGGTGAATATCCTCCAAAAGGCATAGCAAAGGTCTCTCACCCCTTGCAGCCTAATACATACATACATATATACGTACATACATATATACGCACACACATGTATACACATATATTTATGCCCACACATGTATACACACATATATAGGGGCATTTACCTGGACCTCCCCTGTAAGTTTGAAAGGTTACAGATTGCACCCCTCCTATTATTGAAATTACAAAAAACTCCCTGAATGTTACAAAACATAACATTTATCTTCCCTGAAGTTCACATTTCATAACATCCATGCACAAAATAACCCCCCTCGGAGTACATTTTCAGAGGGGGTATTTTGTGCATGAAATTTATGAAATGTGAACTTCAGGGGAGGTAAATGTTTTGTTTGTGACATTCAGAGAAGGTTATTGTAATTTTAATAAACAAGAGGGGTGCCATCTGTAATTGTGCTAACTTCCAGGGGAAGTTTTGGTAATTATTCCTATATATATACATACATACACGCACACATGCAGATGAGAAATCATCAACAAATGAAATAAAATATTTGAAATCTTTTAAAAATGTTCTATAAGGGTCCCAAACTTCACTATAATAAATTCACATGGATACCCACTCTTTGATTGAAGTTGGGAGGATATGACATTTCGTTATGTTTTTCGTACTCACGTGCTGGCAAATTGTGGGAACAACATCTAATTTTGGAAAGAGTCTATAAACATCTTGGAAATAAAGCTGCCAAAAAGTCGATGCATGACAAATAATAGGAGATGTAATGCCCGAATAGTAAAGGCTCCGAACTCGATTCCTATACCAATCATGCTCCTTGTAGGTGGGTTGTTATGCACACATTTGCTCAAGCGGAACCCCTTATCAGAACCATCGGGGCGGGCGTATGGAAGCAGTCATGGTACATTCATGGTGGAATATAATATTATTATTATTGAGTAATTAATAGTCATTTGAGTATTATGTATTTGTGATATACCCTCTATCATCTATATAAGAGGGAGAGGCATATGGGTTGAGGATTTTGGATGATCTTAGTTGTTTGGGGTCTCTCTCTACTTCTCTCTCTATCTCCCTCTCCTATTGGAACTCTCCTCTCTACCTTTCAAGAATGTATTTCCTTTATTAATTAATGCAAATGTTCATCATTTGAGTCGCTTAATCACCTATTTTTGTTCATTGCTCGAGCAGATTGCTCACCAAGATTTTTGTTTGTAATAAGTGGTCTGACCTGCCTCTTTCTGACTGCGGTTTCCGTCGCCAGAATCTTGCTAGAGCCCCCTTCGGACACCGGTTGGAATGCATCCTCTCCGGCCATGTCCTTTACCTCCACCTCCGTCTACGCGCGCCTCAATTAGCACGACGTTATGCTCGCCCACCTCCTTGCCACGACGCATCTCCTCGATGCCAAAATTGATCGACTCCATGAGCTCGACTGAATCCTAATTAGTTCGCGGCCCCCAGAGGTTCCCACAACCCTTGCACCCCTCTTGGAACAACCTCACGACGACATCCAACTCTTCTCCTCTGCTAACGGAGGACAGGATGTGCCACTACCTAAGGAGTTACCAGCTCGGGTTGCCGTTGTCCACCATGGGCGTTTGCTCGAGCCGACAGATACTCCCGCTAACCATGCGATGGGTGTCGCCACACGAAACCACGTACATAACCACAGCTATTTCCCCACCCTTGCGACCGCTCACCCTCGTTGGTGGTCTCATCTCTTCGACCAGCTTCCCTTCCTCCGCAGACATCCCTCCTTGTGGTGTACAATGGCGCTTCACTCCTCATCGCATCCCTGCACCCGTGATCGTTGCATCTCCATAGTTCGTGCCCGCCCATCCCATCCTCTGTTCTTTTCCCTTCCACGCACGACCCTCACATTTTTGCAAACCAGGTGTCACCCAGCCCCCTTCTCCCTCTCGTGTTGCCCAACCCCCTTCTACATCCGGTGTCCACCCCACCCCCCCTTGAGCCCTACATTGGCTGCCCACTCTTAGCATGCCATATCCATTTTTGTACACCCTACTCTCACCCTCCTAGGTTAACACCTACTCCCTTCCAAGCCCAATCTAACATTTTTTTTAAGTAGCACTACATTATTCCACCTAAAACCGCACCCACCCCTCCCCTACTTTTTCGCACTCATATAGCTTTTTTGCAGTCGCCCACTCACCCTACCTCATTTGTCTTATTCCATTATTCACTCATCGCTCGCACCCACTCCACTTCCACGATTCTTCTCCTCCCCGACTCATCCGTCACTTTCAATGTCATGCCACATTTTCTATAATTTGTGTCCCCCATCGCCATTCTACAAATCCCGAGGACTTTTGGAAGCTTGACCTTGGGGGCAAGGTCGCTTTTTAAGGGCAGTATAGTGTTACACACACTCATTCGCTCAAACGAAACTTCCCTCGTCGAAACCATTAGGGGGTGCGTATGGAAGCCTCCATGGTACATTCTTGGCGGAATATAATATTATTATTATTGAGTAATTAATAGTCATTAGAGTACATCCATGGTACATTCAGGGCCAGAAAGCATTTCAAACCCTTCATTGCATAAGTTCAATTTTGTAATCTTCGATGGTCTGAATAATAGAGTATTGATTAATTTCTGCCTACTTATAGGCCAGTTTACTATAATTCTCCATTTTTCCTCGAAGTCATTCATACCCGTCATATGTATCTGTTCAGTTTGTAGTTGATAGATCCTTGCCAAGTCCTTTTTTGAATAATTTTGTTCATTTAATTCCCGCATTTCCTTAGCAGTCTAACAAAATTAGAATTGACTTGCAATATTAGGTCTCATGGAGTTGACAAGCCAATTGATAATGGTAATATTCACACCTTCCCATTCCTCGTAAGAGGGGTCAGTCTTACTTGGAGCAAGTTTGGATATTGTAATAATCTCAATTCTTCGACGTCTCTCAATGAATATCCGCATAGATTGTGCTCATAAGAGGTAATTTCTTCCATTCAGTTTAATGTGAGTCACGCCATGAGTGAAAGTCACATTTGAACTTCCTCCACCATAGTATATAGGTTGATCAACAGCCCTTTCAGGTCATTAACACACTTTTATTTATCCCTCATTAGAGCACACAGGAAGAAGAAGCCCTTTCAGGAAGTTGAGGGCTGCATGGCAGGTGCAGGAATTCTGGAGAGGGCTGGATGAGCAAACTGGCTTAAGCCCGATAAAACAGAGGAAGAACAACAACAATCAGGGAAGGAAGGAGCCAACAGTGATTGGGAACATAAAGCAGTAACGAGAACAAAAGAAAGGCGACAACACAGTATGAAGAACTTAGGAAACTCCAGGATGGAGGGAAACATGCACACACCGAACGAATAGATAGCCGGAAGCGGTCACAAGTGGAGGTGGTAGATCGATTGGAATCGCTGTCGAACAAAACAACGTGGGAGAGGACGGACAAGCTACATCGATCGAAGCAGTGAGGGCTCTAATCATCGCCAGACGATTGGGATCCGACAGAGTCTTCGATCGAGGGAAGAGCAAGTGTTGCGATACACGTTCGAACCTTGAGGTCGACGTCGTCGAGGGATTTACCATTCTATACTACGTTGAAGAGAACACACCTTTAGATTTTTATGTTCTCCCCTTTCTTTCTTGTCCCGGTCTAATAGACTGTGAATCGGATAAATACGCCTTAGCCACATCATGTGATATAGTCCCCCCCGGTGAGTGTAAGGTAGCTTGCCTTTAACAGTTTCCTTGAAACTTTACTAGAAAGTGACTATTGTGTTGTGTTATTTATAATTTTCAATTGTTGCAAGTTAGTTCTCTGATTATTGTCTACTTCTTGTAGTCATCCTTATTAGTCTCCCGAACCCATCTTTTTAGAAATGCCCTTGTCGTACTTGCGAACATTTTGTGTTATAATTGGCGCTCTTAAAGCTCAAAAATTGCCAAGAAAGAGTGCACATGCTCGAGAAGGAAGTTCAATTCCAGTCCAAAATAATTCACAAATGATGAAAAATATTTCGAATTCGTTAAAAGTTGCCATAAATCCTTTCTGTCACCAAACAAATATGGGCTCCACCACCATTGGCATATAATCCAAACTACTCTTAGCAAGTTCACGTTTTATGTGTGGGCAATAAATTGAACCTACTTCCTGTTGCAAATACTGTGCAAACTGCGCCTTCCTTTAAGAGAACTCATTCTACTCCATACAAAGCTCCTACAACTGCTACAATGGAAGACAATTTTGCTTGCAATAATCAACGGTCTTGCCACCATGCCACATGATAAAAATCCATTAGTAAGAGCAAGCTCAGCAACGAGCCAACCAACGACGCGCGAGCTCCATGGTAAGAGGAGTGAGATGCATTTCCTGAAATCGGAAGATTGAATACAAAGCCTTTCTAGGGAAATCAATTAACTGCAAGCTATTTGTTGAAATGATGCTGATCTATGAGACATTAAAGATGCACAAGCAATTCGTGGAGGAAGATAGCACAGCTGGTTCTGGTACGATGTAACTAGAATGGAGAGTTGTTCATGCTTCCTAAAAGCTGCGATTGAATTGATCTTTGCTCAATCTTCTCACCAACGTCACACTTTTATATCTCCTAGTTCTATCAATGAATGTTTATATTACTCCTTCCTCTTAGGTTATTTTATTTGAATTATCCATAAGCTAATGTATTATATTATCTTATATTTTAACTGGTGGAATTTAAATTGAAGTGCATGTTACGATCATCTTCCTTCGTGAGAACCTTGTTTTTCTTTCTCGTGTGAGAAAGATTTAGACAGAACCCAAATGTGTTTTGGAGATCTCCTGGGTGATCCAATAAATCTCTAATAGAAGTCTTCCCTTGAGATCAAAGGACAAACTTACTGATACAAGCATCCTTATGATTTTAAAGTGAATTTTATCGAAATTTATCAATCTAACATCAACCCTCAACCTTTCTTACCCAAGCTAGGGATTGAAAATGTTGTCGATATACCCTTGACCATGGATGAATGTGAAGGCCGACAAGTGAATATGCATAATGAGAACTCTAATGTATGATGCAAGTGCATTGGCTTGGGGGAAAATCTAAATGAATGAGGTGCACATGCAATAGTCCAACATTCCTTTGCAATAATTCAGAAATTATAAATGTAATGAACAAACATGCATAATCAAAATTAGGCTTTAATTTAGGAAAGTAAGATAAAGTTATAGCCAGATTAAGAATGCGATAATTAAATACTCGGCGAATATGCTCTTCAAGTAGAACAAAGAGATCCAGTAAATGTTTGCAAATTTGTAATCCAAATTGGTATGTTTTCCAACAAAATATTCAATACCAAGTATTAGAGCTTCCAAGTAAGAACTTAAATAATGAAGGTCAACGGAGAAAGTCTACGGCAGTTTCAAGTGCAGACAGCAGAATTGAGGCAATTTCTCCACTGGAATAGTTGATTCCTGCACTAATCTGACTTTCCAAGGGGGTGGATTAACAATGGACTGACAGTTGGTTGAAGTAAAATACCTGAGACAACAAAAGGAAGGTGCAGGACACACTAATCGGTCACTTCCAGTGGCTGGAATTGGATTTCTGCAAGCCTTGATATGCAGTAAGAGGCCGGAGAGTGTTCTGGATGGATGGAAAGGAGGCTGACCACTGGATTTTCAACCAGATGACTGCATGAACAATGACAGACAACTATGAGATTCCTGTGTGTATTAATTGTCGCCGGAAACCTGGGCTGGGCTAAACACAGGTGATGTTGGCCGGTGACTGGGAATTGGAAATAGGCCTACAATTGTTGTTGCAGAGAGGAGGCCGGTGTTGGACACAAGCAGGATCCTATGAATGATGGCGCAGGTAGAATGTCCCATACGTTTGAATGCTGGCGAGTCAGGGAAGTTGTTATGGATATAGAGGAGGGATAGGTGTGTCCACCGGTGTGGAGGGTTTACCGACGCCGCGAGGTACCCACAACCGTCACAACGGTGGAAGTTTTTTAAATAGCCCGGAGGGTCGCGCTATGGCTAGTATCTTTTATTTGGTTAGGTTGTTCTTGGACTGGGCACTATATAAGACCGAGTGACTTGTATTATATTTTACTTGGAAGTCTAATGAAAAAGAGTAACCCTAGGGGTTAATTTCTTCTTCTCCTCTCTTGGCTTCCACTCATCTCCCCCGCAGGAACCTATTCTTCCGATTGGTAACATTTGGTCCGACCTCACTTTTCTTTCGGAAGCTGTCTCCGCCGTCTGAAGCCTCTCCAGTGCTCCTTGCGTTTTCATTCTGCATCGCATGTTTCACTTCAACGCTCCTCGCGGTCTCCTCTCGTCGTCGACATCAGATTATGTCGCTGATTCGACGATACACAGTTGCCTGCTCCTCTTTCAACCCCCATGACTGCCTTCAACGACATCTTTTCGTGCGGGCTTTCTGTTTCCTCCTTCGACGCCTGTCCCACCTTTGACGACATCATTTCAGGTGTGCTTTGTGTTTCCTTTAGTAGCGCACCATCGACCACTTGGTTTGCGTTCACTCGCACCGACACATATCTGCTAGCGCCGTTTCGCGGCTCTTTCCGGCGCCCTCCTCTACGTGCTTCCAGTCGAGCCAGGCTCGTGTGCATGCCCCCTCGGCTTCGCTCCATGGCACATTTTGATGCACCAACGCCTCCTCCCCCAGCCGATTTGACCATCCTATGTCGCCTTGAAGGTCACGATAACGTCATTGCCTCCCTCCAAGTCCTCATGTTTAGGATGGACGCGAAGCTGGGTGCGATCATGGCTAGTTGTCCAAGTATGCCTGCCACATCCAATGTGGATTCCCCGTCCATTCTCGGGGCACCCCCAGACTCTTACAAGGACCCCACTCCACCGACCGCCAGTCCTCCGGTCGTTCGAGGTTTCTTCCTTCAACAACACCGATTCCATGGGATGGATTGCCCAAGCGGAGCAGTTTTTTGATATTCAGCAGATCACTGAGCCGCAAAAAGTCAGTACAGTTTGGTCGGTATGGAGGGCTCCGCCCTCCATTGGGCGCATTGGCTTCGTCAGTCTACACCGTCTGTTTTGGTCTTCTCTCCAACATTAGCTCATTTATCATAATGACACTCAGTACTCAAGTTCTGCGATGGAGCGCATTTGTAGCGTCCGCCAGACGAGCTCACTCGACGACTACATTGATGAATTTATTGCTCTCGCCACGCATGTACCAGGCCTTCCACCAAACCACTATCTTAGCTTTTTCATGCATAGACTCCACCATATCTGTGCCCGCTTGCACACCCACCACCCATAGTCTATCGTCGAGGCCGTGGGACCTTTCCCTCTTGGTTGAAGCAGATTTCCAGGTCCGACCAACGGGCACTGGTCGGCCGCCCGTGGTGGCTTCTACTAGCCCAGTAGCCCGACCGCCAGACGTACTGCGGCCTACCACCCCACAGCAGGAGCCGCTTCCTCCCCCAGTCTGGCCTATACCACCACCACTCCCTCCAAGGCCGATGATCCACCCCAAGTTATCCAATCAAGAGTACCATGATCTTCAAATCAATGAGTTATGTTTTCACTGCAAACAACCTTACTCCCTGACTCACGATTGTCTTTTATGTGAGAAAAGAGCTAAATAACAAAATTTTTTTCCTCAAAAATTTAACATTACATGTGTATGACCCACTATTTATAGGGGAGTAAAGAGAGAAAAAGAATACAATAGACGATGTGAGACTAATACACAACAAGTGGACTGGGCGGATACAAAAATAGAAATCGCGGCCAGTAATGCGGTTAGTCAAGCTAACCGCCCATTGAAAACACAGACTGCAACATCATAAACCTGTCTGCCAGGCTTTCCTTTGCTCCACCAGAGATGCAGTCTCACTTGTCCTCCTCAAGACAGCTTGACAGCTGAAACCAGACCGCCAGGACAAGACCGCCACTGCAGTTCGCCAGTCCTCCAAGAGTAGACCGCCACGACAAACTGCTAGGTCGCTAAGGGCAGACTGCCTCTGCAGAACCCCATTGCAGACCGCCAGGCCGCTAATGGCAGACCGCCAGGCCGCTAATGCCAACTATCACTGCAGACCTCCAGGCCGCTAAGGACAGACCGCCACTGCAGACCGCAGGCCGCTAAGGACAGACCACCATTGTAGACCGCCAGGCTGTTAAGGGCAGACCACCACTGCAGACCGTCAGGCCGCTAAGGGAAGACCGCCACTGCAGACCGCCGGGCCGCTATGGTCAGACCGCCACTGCAGACCGCCAGGCCACTATGGTCAGACCGCCAAGACTAGAAGAGTTCTAACATTTCCCCTCAAGCTCGAGCATATATGTCAATCATGCCCAGCTTGTCACAGTCGGCTGAAAGAGAAACAGACACTAGTTTTGTAAAGATATCTGCTAGTTCTTTGTCGGAAGTGACAAACAGAGTACAGATTTAATTTTTCAATATTTCTTCTCTAATAAGTGGTAGTCAACTTCAATGTGTTTCGTCCTCTCATGAAAAACTGGATTCTTGGATATGTAAATAGCGGGTTTGTTATCACAGAACATTGGGAGAGGGTGATCATAGACTTACCCAAGTCACGCATAAGTGTCTGTAACCATGTAAACTCGCAAGTTGTTGAAGTCATGCTTCTGTATTCTGCTTCAGCATTTGATCTGGAGACAATAGACTGTTTCTTGCTTTTCCAGCTAACCAGTTTTTCTCCTACGAATGTGCAAAAATCAGATGTAGATTTCTTATCTTTATTATCAGCATAACTTGCATCAGAGTAGACTTCAATTCTCAGATAGTTACGTTTTTGAAACAGTAACCTATTTCCTGGAGACTCTTTCACATATTCCGGGATTTTCAAGGCTGAACGAAGCTGACACTCCCTGGGTGCCTGCATAAACTGGATTACCCTTCCTACTGTATAACAGATATTTGGTATTGTAATAATCAGATATATGAGTTTTCCCACCAGTCGTCTATACCTAGTACTATCTTGAGGAAGAGGAAAGTCCTCAGTCCAACACTTCTCATCACCAACTGATATTAGACACCGAACAGGTCTCGTCCCAAGAAGACCACTCTCTTTCAAAAGGTCCAACATATACTTTTGTTGTGATAAAACTACAGAATCCTGTCTTCGTGGGATTTCTCTTCTTATCATCACTTGTAAAGAGGATGTCATTATATAGACAGCAGGAACAACCAGCTCTTTAAATTTTTTGCGTACGAAAAGAGTATGATCTGCAGAACTTCGAGCAAAACCACCCGTAGTCTATCGTCGAGGCCGTGGGACCTTTCCCTCTTGGTTGAAGCAGATTTCCAGGTCCGACCAACGGGCACTGGTCGGCCGCCCGTGGTGGCTTCTACTAGCCCGACCGCCAGACGTACTGCGGCCTACCACCCCACAGCAGGAGCCGCTTCCTCCCCCAATCTGGCCTATACCACCACCACTCCCTCCAAGGCCGATGATCCACCCCAAGTTATCCAATCAGGAGTACCATGATCTTCACACCAATGGGTTATGTTTTCACTGCAAACAACCTTACTCCCTGACTCATGATTGTCCTTTGTGTAAGAAAAGAGCTAAATAACAGAATTTTTTCCTCAAAAACTTAACATTACATGGGTATGACCCACTATTTATAGGGGAGTAAAGAGAGAAAAAGAATACAATAGACGATGTGGGACTAATACACAACAAGCGGACTGGGTGGATACAAAAATAGAAATCGCGGCAAGTAATGCGGTTAGACAAGCTAACCGCCCATTGAAAACACAGACTGCAATAGCATAGACCTCTCCGCCAGGCTTTCCTTTGCCCCACCAGAGATGTAGTCTCACTTGTCCTCCTCAAGACAGCTTGACAGCTGAAACCAGACCGCCAGGACAAGACCGCCACTGCAGTTCGCCAGTCCTCCAAGAGTAGACCACCACGGCAAACTGCCAGGTCGCTAAGAGCAGACTGCCTCTGCAGAACCCCATTGCAGACCGCCAGGCCGCTAATGGCAGACCGCCAGACCACTAATACCAACTACCACTGCAGACCTCCAGGCCTCTAAGGACAGACCACCACTGCAGACCGCCAGGCCTCTAAGGACAGACCACCATTGTAGACTGCCAGGCTGTTAAGTGCAGACCACCACTGCAGACCGTCAGGCCGCTAAGGGCACACCGCCAGGCTGCTAAGGTCAGACTGCCAAGACTAGAAGAGTTCTAACACTCCCCCTCAAGCTCGAGCATATATGTCAATCATGCCCAGCTTGTCACAGACGTCTGAAAGAGAAACAGACACTAGTTTTGTAAAGATATCTGCTAGTTCTTTGTCGGAAGTGATAAACAGAGTACAAATTTAATTTTTCAATATTTCTTCTCTAATAAAGTGGTAGTCAACTTCAATGTACTTCGTCCTCTCATGAAAAACTGGATTCTTGGATATGTAAATAGCAGTTTTGTTATCACAGAACATTGAGAGAGGGTGATCATAGACTTACCCAAGTTACGCATAAGTGTCTGTAATCATTTAAACTCACAAGTTGTTGAAGTCATGCTTCTGTATTCAGCTTCAACACTTGACCTGAAGACAATAGATTGTTTCTTGTTTTTCCAGCTAACCAGTTTTTCTACTACGAATGTGCAAAAACCAGATGTATATAAGCATAGCTTACATCAGAGTATGCTTCAATTCTCAGATAGTTACGTTTTTGAAACAGTAACCTATTTCCTGGAGACTCTTTCACATATTCCAGGATTTTCAAGGCTGAACGAAGATGACACTCCCTGGGTGCCAGTTCTCATTGGGGAGGAGGAGCCCGAAGTCACTCTTTCGGATTTTGAGGCATTTGAGGTGAATCCGACCAGCGCGTACCCTCCAGCGCGACCTTCCATCGCTTGGACCTCCACTGTTTGTCATCAGTGGTATCGGGACCTCAGACGATGAAACTCTCAAGGACACTTCGAGGGTTGTCGGTGATCATGATGATTGATAGTAGGGCGTTCCACAACTTCATATCTCAACGCCTGGTGGATCGCTTACAGTTTCCTTTGAGTCATGCCCCTTGCTTCATCGTTTGTCTGGGGAATGGCCCCCGTCAGGCCACATGCGGCCTTTGCTTGGCTCTCTCCCTTACCATGGGCCCTTGCTCCTTCCAGGCCGACTTTTATGACTTTGCACTGGGCGGCGTGGACATTATCTTGGCGGTCTCATGGCTCCGCACTCTCGACGACGTCAACGTGAACTGGGATCACATGATTGAGGTTTCTGTAAGAGGGGGCCCCCTTCATGCTCAAGGGAGACTCTTCCCTCTTTTGCCTGATCGTCTCTCCACTCCCTTCAGAAGACGACCAATGTTGATTGTGTTGCGTACTTTTGGCACGTCGTGGACCTGTACATGCCACCTCCCTCGACCCATTCGATACTGCATGCCATCTTGGATATCTTTTCGGGTGTGTTCGCCGCCACAACCCGCCTTCCACCGCCCTGCGCGACAGATCATTACATCTCTTTATAGGGGCATGTCCTTCGTATCTGTTCGACCGTATCCGTACGTTCATGCTCAAAAGGATGAGATTGAGACCCTAGTGGGTGACATGCTTGCCGCGAGTATCATTCGGCCCAGTGCTAGCCACTTCTCTAGCCCAGTCCTCCTTGTTCGCAAGAAGAATGACAACTGTCATTTTTGCGTGGATTATCGTGATCTCAACAAGGTCACCATCCCTTACAAATACCCAATTTCGATCATTTAAGAGTCATTGGACGGGCTATGGGGCACATCCTATTTCTCCAAATTAGACCGTCGCACTGGGCACCATCAGATACGGGTGCGGGAGGACATTCCTAAGATGGCGTTCCACACACATGATGACCATTATGAGTTCCTCGCCATGTCTTTTGGCTTGATGAATGCACTTGCCACTTTTCAGGCCACCATGACTGATCTATTTTCGTTGTCCCTGCATAGGTGTATACTTGGTTTTTTTTGACGACATCTTTGTTTACATCTCCTCATGGCACGACCATCTTCATCATGTACGAACGAACGACTCTAGCCACTCTTCGGGCGCACGTTTTCCAGGTGAGTCCCAAGAAGTGCACTTCTCGTCAAACTGAAATTATCTACTTGGGACACATCAATTTGGCAAAGGGAGCGGTTATTGACCCATACATGGTCTGTGCTGTTCTTCAGTGGCCCACACCTCAATTTTTCCACAACATTCGCTGTTTCCTGGGCCCCATAAGGTACTGCCAATAGTTTATCCAAAATTATGGCAAAATAGCCAAGCCCCTCTCCAGCATGTTGAAAAAATCGGATGTCAGCATGTTTCATAGGCCACCGGTAGTGACCACATCCTTCCAAATCTTACGGCAAGCCCTGAGTACCACCCCTGTATTAACGCTCCCAGACTTTTCACAGTTGTTCACAGTCGAGTGCCACGTCTCTGAGACGGGCATCCGGGCGGTTTTGACGCAGGCAGCCCAACCCATTGTGTACTTCAGCCAACTATTCACCGCCACCATTCGACCCCACTCCGCCTATGAGCTTGAGCCAATGGCTTTGGTTTTGGTTGTTTAATATTGGCGCCCCTACCTTCTTAACCACCACTTTACGGGCTGGATGGATCATTATAGCCTCTGGCACCTCCTCCATTGCAGGATTGTTACTCTGGCTTAGCAAGTCTGGGTGGCCAAACTGTTGGGCTATGATTTCTCTATCGAGTTCCGCGCCGGCTCATCCAACCGTGCGACCGAGTCTCTGTCTCGACAACCACCATTAACTAGTTTTGCCTCCATTTCCAGACCGGTTTGGGAGGATGCTTCTCTTCTCCAGCGTAAGGTGGCAACTGATCCCCTCTTACAACCGATTGTTGCGGTCCTCCGGGTAGATGCCACCACCCGGCCTCCATACAGTCTCAAGGGAGATCGACTTTACCACCACGACCACTTGGTTCTTTCAACTTCGTCCCAACTCATTTCCCGCCTGCTCATAGAGTTCAAATCGACCCTCGAGGTGGGTCATGTCGGTGTTTTTCGTACATACTGTCACCTCGCGGCCTCTCTTTATTGGTTCAACATGTTCCAACAGGTCAAGTATTTTGTGGCGGCCTGCTTGCCTTGCCAGCGGGCTAAGTACGAGGTTCACTTTCCTCGGGGTCTCCTCCAACCAATGCTTATTCTGGCTCGCATTTGTGAAGACATCTCCATGGACTTTATTACCAACCTCCTGCGTTCCAAGATATGAAATTGCATTTTGGTGGTGGTGGATCTCCTCTTCAAATATGTGCTATTCATTCCCCTCTGACACCTGTTTACGGCCCCGGTGGTTGCGACAGCTTTCGTTGACGGGGCAGTTTGTCTACATGGGTTTTCATGCTCAGTTGTGAGCTACTGCGATCCCCGATTTCAGAGCTCTTTTTGACAGTAGTTATTCAAGATGCAGGGCACCCAATTTTGCATGAACACTGCTTACCACCCTCAGACGGACAGGTCATCCAAGGTGATGAATCCACGAGCATGAGCGGATTGTCTTTCTTGGGCACAGTACTCCTTCAACACGTCCTTCCACACCACTGCCGACACAACCCCTTTTGATGTGGTTTATGTGAAGACCCAAATTTCCGGGCTTCCCAAATGACTCGAGAATCGAACATGTTTCCAATAAGGTCGCAACATCACAGTACAAAGAACATGAACATCAAAAATTTTATTCATTCATTTGTTTATTTACATCCGATTAAAAAGAGACTACGAGTATTCATCTATACTCAATACAAACATCAGAATCGTAACTGGTATATGAGGCTTTGCGCCTTTCCTGAGCTTCGTCAACTCTTCCGGCAAAAACCCTTTCCGAGCACTAGGAGTGACTCCTGTTGACTAAAAAAATGGGTCTACAATGGGTTAGTCATAAAAATTATGACTGTGAGAAAAGTATTTCATGAAACATTATACATGCAAACAATGAGGATAATAACAATATGCATACAATACAATAAATCATTTAATTCAATTACCCGCAATACTGAATCTTAACTTGTCCCTTTAATTTAGTTACATAAAATAGGAAATGCTCTGATATGCAAACTTGAATTAGCCACACCCCCGAAGGGCATAATTGTAGGCTCACCCCTACTGGTGAAGCCTTCAGTAGATGTCTCTACATCATAAGATTCTAAACCATCACATTTCCCTATGCAGAGTTTTAAATTAATTATCATCTTATCATGAAACATGAGTTTTAAATAAAAGTAATCCCCTCAGAAATGCGTATCGCTTTCATGTTTTTCCCTCGCACACATTTTATTTCATAGTGATATCTTAATGAGTTAAACTCATATGCACAGACATTGTTTATTTCAGAAAGTAAAACTGTAATACCAAAGAAAATACTTGATTAAAAATAATCCAAGAAATAATAAACTCACCACGGCCTTGCCTTTATCCACATTCTTGTTCACATTGCCGTCACGGTTATCTTGTGATGCCATCCTCTTATTTTTGGGCCTCGGGAATCACTGAAATTGTACGCACTTTTATTTGGGTTGCGTCACGTGATATTCGTAGCAGTAATATTTTTAAAAGACATTTAAAATCCAGAAATCAAAAGAAACGTCAAAAGAAATGTCTGGAAGAGCTATCCGATCATAACAGTCCTCAACTGAGACTGTGAATCTCAATCTTAGCCGTCCAAACGACACAAAATAGCTAAAACGGCTCTTAAGTAGCTCAAAAACAACGTCGAAATAGTTCAGACTCAATTTTTAAAAATAGCTCAAAAACCAACCCTCAATCAACACAAAATCGACACAAAAACAACCTTAAAAATGGCTGTCCAGAATATATCAGCCCCCAAAATTTGTGTCCATCAACTTAGTAAAGAAATTCAGCATTTCAACACCTAAAGAGCCCAAACAGTTAAACAAAATAGCCAACTAGAGAAATAATAACCAAACCAGTAAAGGGGGAAGTGAAGAAAGTTCCTTACAGCAAGAGGGGAGAGGAGAATAGCTACACAGAAGTAGATCGGGAGCAACAACAAGGAGCATCAGCTACACGAGAGCAGCTCGGGAGAGAACAGCAGCTCGGGGCAGCAAAGGGAAAGTAACAGCAGCCCTAAGCGGCACAATAGAGTCGCCGACACAGCAGGGTCGTCGACACGGTAATTTCGTCGGCACAGAAGCAAAGAAGAAGTAAAGGTAGAAGAAGGAGAAGAAGAAGTGGTAGAAGGAGAAGCAGTTCACTGGCGACGCAGAGCAGCGATAGGAAGAAGACGACGAAAATCGTAGAAGCAGAACAACGCAGAATTGAAAGTGCGGGAGAAGCAGTGGCTCGGGCTCGATATATAACAAAGAAGTAAGCGGCCAGCGGCAAGTACACGCCAAGCACCGCTCCAGATGTCTCCAAACTAAACTCAAAGCCCGGTCCAGCCAACACCTAAACAGCCAGTCAACATTATTTTGACAGCCAGCAAACCAAACACAGTCAGCATAAGAAAGCCAGCCCACCAATTCAGCCCATTACAAAGCCCATAATTAAATGGCAGCTCACTAACCAAAGGCAGCCCAAGTGAAAGGCTATTGGCACCCCAAAATAAGATAAAGCCAAGCAAATGTAACAAAAAAATTGAAACGAAACAAAAGGCGAAAATAATTCGTAAAAATGTTAATGTGCCTTTGTTCATCATCAGGGAAAAATTGAATTGAGTTGGCGTACGTTTTAGGGTGTTACAGTTTATGGCCGCCCACCTCCCTCACGCACGCTCTCCCCGGCGAATGCATCGTTGCTTCTCTGACGGATCTCCTTCGCGATCAAGACTCCATACTCCTCCAGCTCCTTCGACACCTCCAGTGCACGCAGTTCCGAATGGTGGCCTCGGCCAACCGCCACCATCAATACTTTTAGTTCACAGACGAAGATATATTGTTTGTCAAGCTCCACCCACACTGCCAGGTTTCAGTGACCCTGATGGCACATTCCAAGTTATCAGACAAGTTCTACCGATCATTTAAGATTTTAGCATGCATAGCAACTCTGCCATCCCCCTCATAGTCGTATCCATCTGGTGTTTCAAGTGTCTCAGCTGAAGTGGGTCATTGGTGACCATCCTGTTGAGCTGGCACTGCGTCCGGCCTCTCCCGATTTCACCCCATTAATTTTCTTTCCCATACACATTTCATACACGCGTACGATCCATCACATTGAGATTCTGGTCCAGCGGGTCTTGGTGCTCTGGCATGATCGCCCACCTTCATAGGCAACATGGGTGGATAAGTTAGAGTTTCATACTTAGTTTCCAGACTTCTGCCTTGAGGATAACGCACATTTTCCAAAGGGCGTCATTTTTATAGATGCAAATGAGGGAAAAGGATGTCCACTGGTGTGGAGGGTTTATCGACGTTGCGAGTTACCTGCAGCTGTCACAACGGCGGAAGGTTCTTAAGTAACGCGGTCGGTCACACTACGACTTATATCTTTTATCTGGTTGTGTTGTATTTGCACCAGACACTATACAAGCCCGAGTATCTTGTATTATGTTTTATGTTGCAAGTCTAATGACAAAGTTTAACCCTAGGGGGTAATTTTCTTCCCCTCGTCTTTTGTTTTCCTCTCATCTCCTCCGCAGGAACCTATTCTTTTGATTGGTAACAGAATTGACACCCAACGACTCGTTCTCGGCCAAACAGGGATCGATATATCCTAAGTTTAGAGGGAGTTACTGGCAGTCATCTCTAGCTCTCACCATCACTGACTCACCTTCACTAAAGCTCTGCTCTCCAGTGAGTTTCCGCAAATGTTTTATAATTTTTGATACTTATTGCAACTTTATATGAGACAAATTTGTGCAATTCATGCAAATTATGCAAAACATACAACATGTATGAATTATATAACACAGTTGAGTCATGCAATATATGTAAATGATCATGCAACCAATGCGAGTGATGAACATGTGATATGATAAATCTTTACACTGTAGCTCAATGGGGCTATAAGGAACTCGTAAGTGTGGTACATGGTCAGGAGGCTCAGGTGGTAGGGTGTTGAAAATTTCATCTCGTGTGCGATGATCACTTGAATAATCACCCGAGACAACGACAAATAAATATGATAATATAATATGTTGAATGTCTCCTAGAGTATTGGCAGTGATAAAATAGATCTTTGTGACATCGAGAGCACCTTCAACCTCGACTAGCTCACTTGTTATTTACAAGTCCCCAACGAGGGGGCTTACCAAGAGGCCTTTTAGGTGGAGTGTGGAGGTAATCGTCGAATATGCGATGAACAGTCACATACTTATATGAAGTACCGACATTAAAGTGAGTCAATGACATACAAAATATCACTCAAAGGATGTGACTCGTCGGGAGACGTCGGGAGACTCAATAAGCGGTATGCAGGAAAAATCATCGTGAAAGAGATAATCACTCGGAAGAACATCCAAGACATCGACACTAGGATACCGCTCTAGAGTGTTTTGAAGGTCTCCTCGAAAGGAGAACTCATCAGGTGGCTCACCGGGAGAGGCATAATGAAATTTGGCGCAAATGCCACGCGTACCAATGTAGGTTCCTCAAATATCAGGAGTGACTTCAAGTGTAAGAAGGGCAATCACTAAATATGTCATACTAGGTTCGAGAACCTAAAGAGTGGGATGACACTGAGATATGACTTGAGAAGATGTCAAAAATCTTCTGCTCATAAATGGATCAGTCTTCAGAATCTCGACGTCATCAAGAAGATGTGTAGGAAATAAACACTCTAGTGTTTTACTCGTGTCGTTCTCAGAAACAATCTCAACCGTCGCAACACTATATCCCTTATCATACATTATTGGTTCAAGAGTAGGCTCATGCTCAATTTCGAGGGATAAATTCATTGGAGGGCATTGGTAGCTATGCGTCCTATATCCTGGAAGATAACACATTGAATCTCCTCAGAATGGGAGAATCAGATAGTCGGGTATTGAAATAATGGAGAAACTCTAAACAATGAGAAATTAGCTCTCCACGAATTTTAGTGCGGAGTCCATCGAAAGCGATAAGCGGATTCGATGGGCTCTTCCTGAATATTGCTCCTCTCTACTAACTCATATAATCGAGTCATATAGTCGACAACGGGCCTGGTCCCTTGTTGAAGGTCGTGTAACTGGCCAAAGAGTTGATTCTTATGGTGTACTGAAACATACTTCTCCCTTAATACTCGTTTCATGTCTTCCATCAGGATATGAAATGAAGATCATCACACTCAATCCTACACTCTAGGTTAGTCCAATAAACCTTAGCCTAATCTTAAAGCTTCATCTTGACAAATCTAACACTACACTTGTCGGGTACCTCATACCAGTCAAATCTATCTTCCATGCCTAACAACCGTCTGTAAACGTTTTTGAGTCCAATTGGCTGTCAAAGGGTGGTGCATCTAGCTTAAATTTAAATGTGATTTCATCCTCATGATAATACCCCCTATGAAATCCGCGATACTCATCGTAGTAATCACTTCTAGAAGCATCAAATTGTGGCAAAATGTTAACACAATTTCTACAAGTGGAAGGTGAGAACGATAATGATCATTGTAATAATACGAAGATCTCTCTAGAGGCATTCTATGGGATCGTGCATAAATGGATCATGGGTCCTCAAACAGAAGATTTGAATAGCGACGACCACTATGATATGACATTGAGTTATATAGAATTTAGTCTCGTGTATGTTAAACTAAACCCGAACTGTAGTTGTAGTTTTGATACCAATCTGACACATGATGAATGTGAAGGCCAACAAGTGAATATGCACTAAGAGAGCTTTAATATATGATGCAAGTGTATTGGTGTAGTGGGAAGTCTAAATGAATGGAGTGCACATGAAATAGTCCAACATTCGCTTACAATAATTCAAAAATTATAAAGGTAAGGAACAATAACACTCAAGCTTTTATCCCACTATAGTGGGGTCGGCTGTATGAATCCTTTGTCGCCAATGTGTTAGTCATTATCTCACTATTGCCTAAGTACAATATGTTTTTCCTTATAGTTTCATCTCAAGTCTTTATTGGTCTACCCCGCCCTCGTTTAACACGCTAGTGACTAGATCCTCACAACGCCTAACAGGTGCAAAACCATGTTAGTCGAGCTTCTCACATCTTCTCTGCAATTGGTGTTTTGTCTTATCCCTGATACATTCATTCCTAATTTTATCTAGTCTCGTGTTTCTACACATCCACCTAATCATTATCATCTCCGCAACTCCCATTTTTGCTCATGTACACAATTCACTGCCCAACACTCAGTACAACATAGCATTGTTGGTCTTATTGCAGTACGGTAAAACATGCCTTTAAGTTTTAATGGTACTTTACGATCACATAAGATCCTTGATGCGCCTCTCCACTTCAACCAACCTGCTTGGATTCTATGTGTCACATCTTTATCAATACCTCCATCTTTTTGAACTATCGATCCAAGATATTTAATACACTCACTACGGGAAATTTTTTTGATCACCCAACTTAATAACGAAGTCATCCGTTATTCTTGCACTTCTAAATTTAAGCTTCATATACTATGTCTTTGCCCTGCTCAACCTAAAACCCTTCTTTTCTAGAGTTTCTCGTCAGGATTCAAGTTTTGCGTTTACACCCTCGTGCGTCTCATCGACCAAAATGATGTCATCCACAAATAGTAAACACTAAGGTATTACTTGTTGGATATGTCCGATAAGCTCATCTATGATAAGGGTAAATAGATAAGGGCTGAAAGCTGAACCTTGATGTAAGACAACAGTGATATGAAATTCTTGTGTTAATCCTCCAGATGTCCTCACCCTTATCATTGAATTTATATACATATATTTGATTATGTTAACGTATAATGCATTTACACCTTTCTTTTCTAAGACTCTCCATAAGATCTCTCTTGTAACTCTATCATAAGTCTTCTCAAGATTGATAAACAACATATGCAAATCTTGTTTTCTTTCTTGATAGTTGTCAATGAGTCTCCTCAAGAGGTGTGCAACTTTCATGGTCGACCGCCCTGACATGAATCCAAATTGATTCTCTGAGATGTTTGGCATGAATCCAAATTGATTCTCCGAGATGTTTGTCTCTCGTCTTACTCTTCTTTCTATTACTCATTTCTATAGTTTCATGATATTACTCATTAATTTAATTTCTCTGTAATTAACACAAGTTTGTATATCTACTTTGTTTTTATACAAAGGTATCAAGATATTCTCTCTATTAGTCGGATATCCCCTTTGACTCCAGTATCTTTTTGAAAAAATATGTAAGCAACAAAATTCTTTCATTCCTTAATTATTTTTATACTTTGATGGGTATATCGTCTGACTCCACCTTCTTTTCATTTTTCATATTTTTTAGAGCATCATTTACCTTCGATACTTAAATTTTACGATAAAACGTTATGTTCTTATATTTCTCTGATTTATTTCACTCTTCCAAGTTCAATTCAACTTTACCATAAACCCTATAAAGGTAATGAACAAACAGGCAAAATAAAATTTAAACTTTGATTAAGGCAAGTAAGATCAAATTAAGAATAAAAAGGGTAGCCGGGGGCACAAAGAATCCAGACACAGCGAGTGTCCGGGGAAGGGTTCCACCACAAGGGTGAAATGTAGGCAAACCTTACCCTGCATTTTTACCCTTAATCAAATTAAAAATGTGATAATTAAATGCCTGGCAAATATGCTCTTTAAGTAGAACAATGAGATCAAGCCAATGTTTACAAAATTGTAATCTCAATTCGTATGCTTTCTAACAAAATATTCAATATCAACTATTAGATCTTCCAAATTAGAACTTACAAAAATAATTAAGGCCAATAGAGAAAGTCTATTGCAGTTTTGTGTGTAAACATCGGAATTGAAGCAATTTCTCCACTGGAATAGCTGATTCCTGCACTAATTTGTACTTTTCACTAATTTTTTGCGTCTTTTGGAAATACGTCTTGTACATGCATTTTTAAGAAAAATGTTCAACACGAAAGTTGTCACCTTTCCATCCATCCAAAAGAGTCTCCGGCCTCTTCCTACATATCAAGGCTTCCATAAATCCAACTGAACTAAGACAGTCAGCTATGAGATTCTTGTGCGTATCACTGTCACTGGAAACCTGGACTGGGCAACACACAAGTGACGCTCGCCGGTAAGTGATTGGGAATCAGAAGAAGGCTGATAATTGATGTTGCAAGGGAGGAAGTTGGTGTTGGACACAAGCAGGATCCTTGTTAAATGATGGTGCAGGAAAAATGCCTCGTACATTTGAACACTGGAGAGGCAGGAAAGTGGTTCCAGACGATTCTTTCTCAATCAAACAGGGATCTATAGTCATCCACGGACTCCGAAAGAAACCGAGGAGTCTTCGTTCTCCTCTAGGCAAGAGCTGACTATTCACGGTGTAGCTTGCGACCGCCCAGGAGGCTGTCTTTCTCATCCAGGAAGGGGCCGACCGTCGAGAGTAGGCGTGAACTTACGGTTAGCAGTCGGTTACAGGAGGTTTGGTGGGAGTTTCAGGCGGTTCTTGGAGAATGTCGAGGGGTTTGTGGAAACAAAGGGAGGGGGGAGCTCACAGGGAAAACAAAGAAAATAAACTTTTACTAGGCTTCACACCGAGTGTTCCACGGCATCACACCACAGAAGAATCAAAAAATTAGGAAATCTCTTCAAAATTCTGACATGCCTTGAAATGAACTCCGAATACATTTATAGGAGAGCCACACACATCGGGCGGCTATGATTGGCCGCCACAATAAACACTAAAGCATACAAATTAACATGCGATAAAACAAAACCAACACATAGAAAATATCATGTCCATTCTCTAAATGAGACAAGCTTGGATATTCCATAGGACGACCCTAATCCCTCCTCATGCGAGTGTTAACCTGATTGGGCCCCGATATGGGTCGGCCCGCCCTTGGACTATGGCCCCCATCACCTCTCAACCTTTCTTCCACAAGCTAGGGATTGAAAATGTTGTAGATAACTAATCTTTCTTAATTAAATAACAATTTCAAATAGCAATTACTGATAAGATTTATAAATATACAAAATTAGAAGAATTTCTTACCTCAGATCTAAAACATTTAACAATATAGTTACTAGTTAGGCTTTTATTCTTATAAATTATCCACTAAGAAGCAATTGAAAGGATATCCTGGATTTAAATCTGCATAAATTAGGGGATCTCAAAGTTATAAAATTTTTTTAATAATAAACAAACAACACAAAATATCGATTAACACTGCGAAGGAAAAAAAGTGTTCATGTTGGGTTAGCCCCACATGATCTATGTGGAAGAGACTGTGTTTGTTTATAATTATGAGTGAAAGTCTCACCTTTTGAGCTAGTTTTTGAGGTTGATAAGGCCCGATAGCACCTAATATCAGTATCAAAGCCCGTGGTTCAACATCTCTTTCCATAGTCCAAGAATAAAATCAAGTTGTTGACCTCCAACCTAAGGCCCAGTGTGTGAGTCGAAGACTGTTGAGACAAAGCGTTTTGGAAAGTCCGTGCTAGTTTTGGAAATGTTACTTAAATGAAAAGTAAATGCAATCGTCATTGTAAGTTGAGTGTAACTTCAAGGTAAATTTTATAAAATTGCAACAGGGTTGATAATTTTGTATGAATCTAAGTGCTGGACAATAAAAAAGTCATTGGTTTCTAAGTTTAGTGTTACTAAAATGAAAAGTTGATAAGATGAATATTTGACAAGATTAGCAAAGGTAAATGAAAGAATGATTATATTAGACGAATAATATGAAATACATGTATTGAAGATAAGATGATAAACAAATATACTTTGGTAGCTTGGACGTGTACAATGAAGTATTGAAAATACATTGATTAGACATGTAGATAGAATTATTTTAGAAGGGATCGTAAGGAGAAGAGATAAACCAAAGATAAATTATGATTTGGGTATATTTGGTTTAATGCCTGAAACACCACTCACCCGAAGCAAAATGGAAAATGAGTCTTCATAAAACTGACTCCAAACTAGCATTGGTGTTGATGATGCAAATTATGTATATATTTGTTTTATATTTATTATAAAAAATATTATTGGAACCAAGGCAGTAAGGTTACCTGGTGATGTCAAAACTCTGGTGATACATGTGATTTGAGGGCTTGTAGAAGATATTTTCCTCCCAGGGTTCTCGTAGGATACTTATTGATTAAATACACAATTGTTAAAACACTTTATCCCGTAGAATTTTGGGCATTTTAACACTTAAAGTATGCACCTTGTGATATACAAGATATGCGCAACACCATTTTACTGTGGAGTACCTGTGCATGGGTATTGAAACACAATATCTTTATCATTCAGAAAGTTTTGAAATTCTCTATAAGTATATATCTCACATATCAAACTGAAGAATTTTAATCTTGGTTATGATTTGAGTAGCAATTTCAACACAACAAGCCTTTATCCCCCTATAGTGGTGTCGGCTATGGGGATCCTTTGTCGCCATTGTGTCCTATCTTTAATCATAATCTCACTAATGCCTAAGTACATGTTTTTTCCTTGTAGTTTCATTCCAAGTTTTTATTGGTCTACCCCTCCCCCGTTTAACATGTCTAGTGACTAAATGCTAACAACACCAAACAAATGTCTCTAATGGTCTTCTTTGTACATGTTCAAACCATCTTGGTCGATCTTTTCGTATCTTCTCTGCAATTGGTGTCACTACTATCTTTTCTCTGATACATTCGTTCCTAATTTTATCTAGTCTACTGTGTCCACACATCCACCTAAGCATTCTCATCTCCGCAACTTCCATTTTTGAGTAGCAATTAAATTATAAGAAAACTTCAAAGACTATGTGACGCAGAACGAATCTATAGGTGGCGGGAAAATGACGACCTAACCCTACATGCTATGTAAAAGTCCGACGTTTAGATCACAATTGGATAATAAATACTATCATCACACGCAGAATATTGAAAGCTAGATACAAATAATTTATTAGGGCGAACAAGCTTAGGCTTTCCTCCGCGTGGAGGGCCAAAGCGAGAGCGCGTGGAGAATAAATTCTGCAAATCACAATAATTATCTAACAAACCACCACAATACAATATATTCAAACTAATATAGTAACCAACCAAATAAAAATATGCTGAAAATAATAATCCAGTACAACGAAAACTCACCAAGTAGTGGACTGACCAAAACACTGAAGATTTCAGAGCCGGAAATGCGTGAACGACGATCTGGGGTGGAACTAGAGACGTCGAAACGACGTAGGTGGCTGTCCTCGGTGGTGGAAGGTGGAAACGGGCAGAAAATGGGTAGATCCGGTGTCGTATGGGTAGATCCGGGCGAGGGGGGAGTGGATCCAATGTTTGGTGGTGGATCCGGGCTAAGGGGTGAAGTACGGGTGGAGGGAATGACGGATCGTGGATTGGAATTCCAGATCTTGACTGATGTGGAAAGTTCCGGGCTGTGGGAGGTGGTTCCACGGGGTGGGGTGGGGTGAGGTTGACAGCAAGGCTGGGAGGAGAGGAGAGGAAGCTGCTATTGTAGGGGAATAGGGGGTGGCCTGGAGGCTTGTTGGAAGAGCTTGGGGAGGCGGCACAGAAGCAGGGAGGCGGAAATCACCGATATTCCCTTCACAGAACAGTAAGTGTGCAATGGTTATAAGTATGAACAATAAAATTAACCTTATTTCACGTGGAAGAAACAGCTACTGCTGTTGAGAGTGGGGGAATGTGCTGGAATCACCAATAGGGGCTTCAGGTGATGGTTTAGGAGGGGGAAAAAGAGGACCAGGGTTGGGGGAAAGCTTGGGGAGGGAGATACGCACCTAGGAGTTGTCACCCAGGGTTCCATGGAGTCGGCACCGTGGCGGGATCGCAGGAATCCGGGAATAATTTCTCCAAATTCTGCAATTACTTCAACCAGCCCACCAACCATCTATTTATAATAAAAGGAGGATTAGAGCTTCCCACCATCGATGACTATGATTGACCGAAGGTGGGGCCACCTAAATACATCAAAATAAAATGCAAAATAGTGAAATTATATATCAAATCGATTCGCAACGCGAATCCGAACACATCTGCGGAGTCTAATCGTCGATCCAGGCACGTCATATATGAAAAGTCACCGAATCAGCCCCGAATGGGCCCAAAACTCGTCCTCTATTGCAAGTGCTCGTCTATGATCCGCATCAATCTCCCCGGCTTGAAAAAATTTCTCCCGATGAATAGGGATCAGAATTCTCTCGCTGCATACCAGGTAAAACTCGAAGAAGTCCACCAGAGGTCGCCCAAGTATTGTCGCTGGAATAGTGTTCTCTCCAATCAACTCCCCATGACTGAAAAGCTGTCATCTCCGGTGAATGGAGACGGCCGTGCTGAAGTCGAAGTTCAGGGGTGAATCGATCAAGCTCTGCGGCAAGTATCTAAGAGTCACCAACGTATGTAGTGGGAATGCACTGGTGGAGTTTCATCTCCATGATGCTCTCATCGCTCAACTCACGAGTGGTGGATCCCGGTGCGATCGACGGCGCCGTCGGTAGAACTAAAGAAGACGAGTCCCCGGGTGGGTGGGTGTTAGAAGTAGGTGAGTAGTGGTGTTCATCAGACATAGGTGGGCTATGTGGATGGCAAGACAACGAGAGTGGAGGTGTGGGCGGCTGGAAATCCTCACTGCTTGGGTCCACATACTCACGAGGCTCTTAGTACGGTGTCATTTCTTCAAGACTAAATATCAAATGGATGCCTATACTTGTTGCAGGGATATCAAGATCGTAAGTGTTTACTTCAATCTGTCTCATGATTATATATGGATCCATTCGCCTAGCGCTCAAGCCTTTAGCAAGCCTCGCACGGAGCCCCACAACGCAGATTCTCACCATCACCTACTCACTTTCATGAAGTACCCGCTCTTGTCAGTGAACATCCGCATGTGATTTATAAAATTTATTATCATTATGGATTCCTTGTCAGACTGACTCATTACATACATGCAAACGATGAACATACAACACAACAGACTCATGTAAAAGATGATGAAACGACTCAACAGACTCATGCAAATGATGCAAATAACACGACCGACACAACATGCTCTCTATGGGAGAGTAATAATAACCTGAAAACTTGTCAAAGAAGGTGGCCTATCAGGAGGCTCTCTCGGCGGAGTGTAGAAAAACTCATCCCGTGTGAGACGAGTGCTCAGATGACTTTGAGAGACAACTATACTCAAATACGGGCTCGTAGAGAGCCAAATGTCTCTCGGGGAACGTAGCACATCAGGGAGCTCACCAGGAGGTGTGTAAGAAAAGTCATCGTGAAGGAGACGACCACCTGAGTGAACATCGTGTACACCGACTAGAAATCGTGACTCTAAAATGTGGTGAGTGTCCCCGACAAGAAAGAACTCATCATGTGGGTCATCGGGTGGTGTATCCCAAAACTCATTGAGGGTGCGATGCGTCAGCAGGAGGTGCCAAAAATACCTGATGCTCCACACAATATTCATCCTCTGGGGCAAGGCCAGAGAAGATAATGGAAGAAACGACACTAACCCGAAACTCGTAAACAAGCGACTCACCTGAATCGCATCCTCACCAGGATGTGGTGGCTCATCAGGAGGCTCAACAAGGGGTCATCATAGAACTCGTCACTAGGGTCAAGGTCCTCCAGATGAGTACCATCGCAAGGGGTAGTGCCCCAATGAATAGGTGACATAGTCAGTTCGAGATTAACACTGGACTCTGGGCTCTCAATCGTGATGTGACTCAGGGAAATGACAACAAGAGAGCGACAAAGACCTACACTTACGAATGGATCCGTGGGTGCGGTGTCAGAAAATGGGTCTGTGGTTGGGGTGCTAACTAACCCGGTGGATGGCAGAGGAGGAGATGTGGGTGAGGGACACAACACTACAGACTCAATAGGTCGCTCAGGCTCGCTCTCAGTCGGGGTCACAAGAGGCGGGTCAGAAACAAGAGATAGGTCACTCACTGAACTAAGCATCTCACTGGGGTGGGAGTAATCCGCATCAGGTATCACTTCTGTCGTGGCTGACAGGACAGTGGTAGGCGTCGTGGTGACCTCAGTATAGAAGAGACTCGTACTGCGGAGGTTAAGGTGAGAATCTCATCGACCAGCTCTTGCGGATCTCAATGACCCTTCATAACGAAGGGAGAACTGATATGTCTGCTCGAGGGATTTCGAGCTATGATACGCTACCTTAGTACGTATGTCAAACCGAAGTACAGACCGAAATATGGTAGTGGCCATTGTTGGTCCTTTCAGAGATTGCTCCGCACAACTAACTTATCAAAGCGATCCTTGTACTCAACGACAGACATGAATTCTTGCTGGAGGGAAAATAATTGGTCGAGCAAGCGACTCCGATATGACGAAGGCAGATTTCTCTGACACAATATACGCTTCATGTCCGTCCAACTAGTGATGCGACGAAGACGGTCTCGCTCGCGGGTCCTCTCAAAGCTAGCCCAATAAGCGCTCGCCTGATCTAAAAGTCTAAGTTTCGCAAACTTGACACGACGCTCCCCGAATAACTCAAAATGATATAAATAATACTCCATATCCACGAGTCAATAGCTGAAAGACTCGGGACTCGATGAGCCGTCAAAGGAAGGGGAAGCAGTACGAAACTGACTCTCAAGATCTCTCTCGGAACGAGTATCCTAATAATAATCATTCCTAAGGTAACCGAGTCGTGTCGAAGGATCAACACGATCTGCTCGCATGTACGGATAAGCACGACGACAATCATTATACTGATCGTCTCTAGCATAGTGAGGTCGTGTCGGTGGGTCAACACAATCTCTAAAAGTGGTGCACTGCGATCGAGAATGATCGTCGTAATAATGCGAGGATCTCCCTGACGGGGCTCTGTGAGAGCGGGTGGAAGTGGACTCAAGACCTCCAAAGTGAGGTGGGGACAAGTGGTGATACCTAGACATAATGAAAACCTATAAAATCTACGACTGCGTATCGAAAAGTGTGCGCAACCTGGCTGCGCGCAACCTGCCCTCTGATACCAATTGACGGAAGACGAATCTTTGGGTGGCGGGAAAACGACGACCTAAACATACATGCTATGCAAAAGTCCGACGTTTAGATCACAATTGGATAATAAATACTATCATCTCACGCAGAATATTGAAAGCAAGATACAAATAATTTATTAGGGCGAACAAGCTTAGGCTTTCCTCCGCGTGGAGGGCCAAAGCGAGAGAGCGTGGAGAATAAATCCTGCAAATCACAATAATTATCTAATAAACCACCACAATACAAGATATCCAAACTGTTAAAGAAGCCTATTTGACAAAGGCCCATTATGTAATTTTATTGTTATTTCTCTCTTCTTTTTAGTCCCACATCATGTATAGGACCTTCCTCTCTCTTTCTCCCTCCTATAAATATGTACTCATTCTTTGTATTTGACACAAGTGAACATATATACAAGGTTCCTTTTTTTCCTTTCTACATGGTATCAAAGCGAGGTTTTGCTTCTCGCGGACTCCCGAACTGTATCCGCTCATTTTGATCTCCTGCAGCCTGCTCGTCTACCCGCTGCGGCCTGCGGCCTGCTGCGACCTCAGTTCGGTCTGCGGCCTGCTCTTCTGCATCTGCTTCCTTTTCTTCATCGTGGTTCCACCCCCCCTCCTCAGGCTTCTTATAGCCACTTCTCTCCCCGTACCGTGGGGCCCACTTCTCCCTACAGTTCTCATTCAGTCCGCTGTCTCTCTGCTGTCCGCTGCGACCTCCTGCTCTTCTCGCTGAGGGCTTTCTTCCAGTCCACTGCGACCTCCTGCTCTCTTCTCTGCCGCGGGCTGTTAAGATTCGCTGCGAGCTCCCTGCTCGTGGATTGTTCTCGGTAGCTGCGTTTTCCCTCTTGCGGACTGCTCCAGTCCGTCGCGGCCCTGTTCTCCCCACTGTTCTCGCTCAGTCCGTTGCGGGCTCCTCTTATCCACTGCGGGCTCTTCTTGTCCGTCGCGGTCTCTCTCCTCTCTTCCTCGCCACGGACTGTTTCAGATCGCCGCGCTTTGCTTCTCCTATCTGCTGCCTTCTTGTCGCTGGAGTCCTACTCGCGACCTCTTACTCGCCGCGGACTGGTTCAGCTCGCCGCTATCTGCTTCTCCATCCCGCTGCCTTCTCTTTCCGCTCGAACCTTTTACTCGCGGTTTCTTCTCCCTGTCCGCTCACCTTCCCCTTGCGGCCTCCTTTGCTCTGATCGCTGCTGTGCTCAGCCAGACCGTGCGGACTGTTGCCTTCCCGCATTTAGGTCGCGGTCTTCTCCTTCCCTCCCTGCCGTGTGTGGTTTCCGGCTCTTCTCGCTGCGGTCTCCTCTTTCCTGTCCGCGCAGCCGGTCTCTATCCGCTGCGGTCTTCTCGAGCGGGTTGTCTCTGCCCGCTGCCTTATCTTTCTTCCGGGCTCCGCCTTTGATCGCGGCCTCCTCCTTACCGCTGGTGTCTTCACACCGTGATCGGGCGGTCTCCCCTCTAGTCGCGCGACCTCCCTACCCGTGCGGCCTCCTCTATTGAAGCTCTTTTCTCCGAGCCGCAGTTCGTCTTCATGGCCTCTTCTGCTGACTCTATCGGAACGACAGTTTCTCCTGCAGACAGCCCGACCTCTCTTCCAGAAGTACGTGATGAGCTCCGGATTACAACTATCTCTCTAACCGGTAAGAAGAATTTTGTGTAATGAGCGCACTCTGTTCGCCAGGTCCTGCAATCGAAGGGGTTTCTACATCACTTGACCCGGGTCGTTACCGGTACTCCTACTGACGACTGGTTACGCAACGATGGTCGTGTGCAGACGTGGATCCTTAACCCTCTTGATGGCGAGTCTTATCTCCTATCCATGTACCACGAGACGGCCAAGGGCATGTGGGACGAGCTCCATACCCTCCACTCCCGCAAAGATAGTCTTTATCATTTGTATGACATTATCACTGCACTTTAGGCCCTTGATAGTGGTGGGTCGACCGATCCGACCTCATTTGTTGCCCAGGCTCGGTCTCTGGTCGAAGCTTGGATCCAACATCAGTCTCCTACTGTGGACCTTGCTGCCCAACGTGCCCAGAAGGAAGCTGTTGGTATCGTCATGATGATGGCTCGGGTCCCGCATCACCTTCATAGTGTGCGGGCTCAGATCCTCTCCTCTACAGTTACCCCGTCCTTCTCAGATGTGTGCTCGATGCTTCTCAAGGTCTCCCCACCTCCGAATTTTTCTGGTCCTTCTCCGGCCCTTGTCCAGCAGGCCCCTGCACCTTTATTGTCTCTCCCTTCTTCAGCTCGTGGGGGCCGTTCTGATTCTCGGGGACGTGGTTGGGGTGGTCGGCCGCGGCCTAAGTGTTCTTTCTGCGGCAAAGACGGGCATCTTGAAGCCACGTGCTATCACAAGCATGGTCGTCCTCCTCGTCCGCAAGCCTCTGTTGCTACCACCGACTCCTCTCCCACTCGTACTGACCTCGACGAGGTTCGCCTTCAGCTCCAGCATCTACATGGCCTGCTCAGCCGCCCGCCGGCCTCGGTTGCCTCCGCTGCCTCCATCTCCAATGAAGGTATCGCCTGTCTCTCCACTGGCCCGCGATGGATCATCGATTCTGGTGCCACTTATCGCATCGCCTTTGTTCGACCGCCTCAATACTTGTCTTCTCCTCACCCGAAGTACATCACTGTGGCCAATGGGGCCACTGTCCCTGTCTCTGGCTGTGCTGATATTCCACTCGCCTCCTCCCTTCTCTTGCGCTCGGCTTTTCATGTTCCGGGCTCTCCTTTCAATTTACTTTCTGTTGGTCGCCTTACTACTGACTTAAATTGCTCCGTGACATTTACTTCTTCTTTTCTGATACAGAATCAGCAGACGCGGACTATCATTGGTAGGGACGACTGCAGAACGGGCTCTACCTTCTTGATGACTCTCCTACTCTCCTCGCATCTATCTCCTCTTCGGATTGGCATCGACGTCTTGGTCATGCTCCTCTTCCCGTCCTCCAGAAGGCTCTCCCGGATGTATCTCTTCCTGATTTTCAGTGTGAAACCTGTATTTTTGGCAAGCAGCCATGTTCATCTTTTCCTTCTCATTGTACTCAGAGCTCTGCTCCTTTTGTTTTGGTACACTCCGATATATGGTGTCCGTACAAGATTACTAGTATTTCTGTCTATCGTTATTTTCTTACATTCATCGATGATTATTCTCGCATGACATGGTTGTATCTCCTTCGTGATCGTTCTGTGCTTCCTCGCGTATTTCGGGTCTTCATTCTTGAGACTCGCTCTCAAGTCTCTGCGCTCATTCAAACTATTCGCACTGATAATGCGCTTGAGTACACTGACCATGACTTCACGACCCTCTGCTCCGAGTTTGGGGTTATTCACCAAACATCTTTTTGCATATACCCCACAGCATAATGTTGTCGCCGAACACAAGAATCGTCATCTACTTGATGTGCCTCGCTCTCTTATGCTTCAAATGCGGATTCCCAAATTATACTGGAACTTTGCGCTCTCCACGACCTGTTTTCTTATCAACCGTCTCCCGTCCTCCGTCCCCCGTCCTTCAGAATGCTACTCCCTTCAGCCTCCTATTTCCCTCCACTCCGTCCTTCCCTCTTACTCCTCGTATTTTTGGGTGTACATGCTACGTTCACCACCTCGGCCCATCTACCGACAAGTTGGATCCCCGTGCGGCCAAATATGTCTTTGTGGGCTACTCGCACACTCAAAAGGGCTGTGTGCTATTCGCCCACTACCCGCAAGGTGACTGTTTATGCGGATGTCACTTTCCGGGAAGATCTTCCCTGCTTCTCTGCTCTCGATCTCGCTCCTCTTCCGGAGCCCGTTGTGCGCCCTGTCATCTCTGTTCCCCAGTCTCCACCTTCCCCCCTCCTGTTCAGCCTCCGGTCCTTCCCCAGCCACCTGTCATCCGGATCTATTCTCGTCGCTCTCCTCGTCCTGTTGTCCCACTGCAGTCGGCTTCGACCTCTGACGCTCCGCAGCCTGCTGCTCCGGCTCCAGCCTCCACCGCTCATCCTATGACGAATTATGTCTCTCTTCATCGCCTTTCACTTTCACTGCTTCACTTTGCGACATCGTTATCCTCTATTTCTGTCTCAAACTCTGTGCAGGTGGCGCTTCAGCATCCAGGCTGGCGGGCTGCCATGGACGAGGAAATGACGGCCCTTTGGGCCAACCAGACCTGGGTTCTTGTCTCTTTACCTCCCGGTCAGCAACCTATTTTGTGTAAATGGGTTTCCGTCATCAAACATGCTCCTGATGGCACTGTTGACCGTTTGAAGGCCCGCCTGGTGGCCCGTGGCTTCACTCAACAGCATGACCTTGATTATGAGGAGACCTTCTCTCCGGTGGCCAAGCTCAACACCGTTCGTGTCCTGCTCTCCGTGGATGTGCATCGCCACTGGCCCCTTCATCAGCTGGATACCAAGAATGCGTTCTTGAATGGTGATCTTCAGGAAACCGCCTACATGCGCCAACTGCCCGGGTTTGAGACCACGGGGGAGTCTCGTGTGTGTCTTCTGAAGAAATCCATCTATGGTCTCAAACAATCCCCTCGGGCGTGGTTTGACAAGTTCAGCAATGTTGTTCGGGACATGGGCTTCACTCGAAGTTCCGCAGACTTCTCCCTATTCACTCGACACCGGGCAACAGGAACTGTCCTACTGCTGGTTTATGTTGATGACATCCTGCTCACTGAGGATGATTCAAAGGGAATTCACGCGGTCAAACAGCATCTTAGCATTGTGTTTCAGACCAAAGACCTAGGGCATCTTCGCTACTTCCTTGGTCTTGAGATCGCACGACGTCCGGATGGGTTTGTCCTCTCCCAACGGAAGTATTGTCTTGATCTCCTCAAAGACGCTGGCCAGTCTGGCTGCAAGCCAGTCATTACTCCGATGGAGGCAAATCACAAGCTATGTGCTCATACCTCTGATGATGATCTACCTCTCCAGAACCCGGAATACTATCGACGCCTTGTGAGAAAGTTGATCTACCTAACGGTCACGAGGCCTGATATATCGTTCGTTGTTGGGATTGTCAGTCGATTCATGCATGCTCCCCGGGTTTCTTATCTTCAGGCGGTTGAACGGATTATTTGATATCTTAAGGCAGCTCCGGGTCAAGGGCTGGTTTACAAAACCTCCAACTCTATTCCAGCATTGGTTGCATATTCAGATGCCGATTATGCTGACTCACTGGATGATCGGCAGTCAACCAGTGGGTTCTATACATATTTTTGCGGTCATTTCATTACATGGAAAAGTAAGAAACAAGCTGTGGTTGCTCGATCCTCCGCAGAAGCAGAATACCGATCGATGACATCGGTGGTCTCTGAACTCACATGGCTTGAAAGCCTCCTTACTGATCTGGGGGTAAAACTTCCTTCATCTGCTGTTCTATTTTGTGACAGTCAGGCGGCCATACACATAGCAAAGAATCTGGTGTTTCACGAGCACACGAAACATATCGAGGTTGACTGTCATTTTATTCGGGAGAAAGTTCAAATGAAGAAACTTGAATTAAAGCATGTTCCGGGCACTGATCAAGTTGCTGACATTCTCACGAAGGCTTTATCAAGTACCTTATTTTACCAGTGTTTGTCCAAGCTGGGTGCATATGACTTGTACGCTCCAGCTTGCGGGGGGGTGTTAAAGAAGCTCATTTGACAAAGGCCCATTATGTAATTTTATTGTTATTTCTCTCTTCTCTTTAGTCCCGCATCATGTATAGGATCTTCCTCTCTCTTTCTTCCTCCTATAAATATGTACTCATTCTTTGTATTTGACACAAGTGAACATATATACAAGGTTCCTTTTTTCCTCTCTACACAAACTAATATAGTAACCAATCTAATACAAATATGCTGAAAATAATAATCCAGTACAACGAAAACTTACCAAGTAGTGGGCTGACCAAAGCACTGAAGATTTCGGAGCCGGAAATGCGTGAACGACGATCTGGGATGGAACCGGAGACGTGGAAACGACGTAGGTGACTGTCCTCGGTGGTGGAAGGTGGAAACGAGCTGGAAATGGGTAGATCCGGCGTCGTATGGGTAGATCCGGGCGAGGGGGGAGTGGATCCGATGTTTGGTGGCGGATCCGGGCTAAGGGGTTAAGTACGGGTGGAGGGAGTGACGGATCGGGGACTGGAATTCCAGATCTTGACTGATCTGGAAAGTTCCGGGCTGTGGGAGGTGGTTCTACGGGGTGGAGTGAGGTTGACGGCTGGGATGAGAGGAGAGGAAGCTGTTGTTGTAGGGGAATAGGGGGTGGCCTGGAGGCTTGTTGGAAGAGCTTGGGGAGGCGGCACCGAAGCATGGAGGCGGAAATCACTGATATTCCCTTCATGGAACAGTAAGTGTGCAATGGTTATAAGTATGAACAGTAAAATTAACCTTATTTCAGGTGGCAGAAACAGCCACCGCTGTTGAGGGGGGGGGGGGGGGGGGGGGAATTGCCGGAATCACCAATAGGGCTGCGTTTGACAGTTTAGGAGGGCGAAAAAGAGGATTAGGGTTGGGGGAAAGCTTGGGGAGGGAGATACGCACCTAGGAGTCGTCATCTAGGGTTCCACGGAGTCGGCACCGTGGCGGGATCGCGGGAATCAGAGAATAATTTCTCCAAATTCTGCAATTACTTCAACCAGCCCACAAATCATCTATTTATAATAAAAGGTGGATTAGGGCATCCCACCATCGATGACTATGATTGGCCGAAGGTGGGTCCACCTAAATACATCAAAATAAAATGCAAAATAGTGAAATAATATATCAAATTGATTCGCAACGCGAATCCAAACATATATGCGGAGTCCGATCGTCGATCCGGGCACGTCATATATGGAAAGTCGCCGAATCAGTCCCAAATAGGCTCAAAACTCGTCATCTACTGCAAGTGCTCGTCTATGCTACGCATCACTATGTTTACCTTACTTTTCTTTTTCATCACATATAACAAATTAGTGCGGAAAAATCATCAATAAAATGTAAAAAAAATTGAAAGTAGTTTTTAGAAAATGAATCAGAGAAGTCCAAACACAATAGTACACTTAAACAAAAGACAAGTTAGATTTATTGGTAATTATAGTATAAGTAGTACATTGATGTTTCCCAAGCTTACGGACTTGACATCTAGTAGGTTCATTACAATTCTTAAAAAGCTTAGGAATGACATATTTAAGGCTTCTTAATATTGCATGTCCAAATCGGTGGTATCATATCATCTATTGGTTATCTTAAATAGCTTTGCCAGCCTAGAAGGCCTTTTAAATTTTAAACCTCCATTGACTTATGACCACCACTAATCTACCTCTGACCCCTTAGGAGTTTGTGAAATACTGTTATAGTCCCCTTACCAAAAATGCGCGTGAATGAGCTATCAACCAACTTAATCCTACCTGCAGTGGGAATAAGGGATGCAATCTGGCTTGAACTCCCAATCATGTGATCAGAAGCACCAGAGTCCCAAGATGCACTTGAACTCCTAGAAATAACAGATGACAGTTGGATGACTGTACTAGAAATTTCATTTTGTGTCTTATCTTCCATTAGAGGCTTTTAGAGCTATAAATTCTTTGGCAAGATTTTCCCTTTCAACATTTCCAAATAAAGTTGTATGTGGTCTAAGATAATACTTGTCATTGCCACAAATTCATTCGTTAGGGATAATGTTGAGATGTAATTCCTAACATCTAGCTTTCACCCACCCATTACGCCCATAATGTTGAGATGTAATTCCTAACATCTATCTTTCACCCACCCATTACGCCCATAATGTGGACACTTCAATCGGTTTTTATCATAATAACTCTTGTTCTCAGAAGAGATATAGTTCTTGGGGTTCCATTTCTTATAATCAACAATCATGACATATATCTCAATATTACAGCTTCCATTAGCACGATCAATGGTGGTCATATTAGATTCCCCCTCAAGGTAGCGGGCAATTGTGTCAAAGTCAACACACTGTCTTTAATATTTGGACTCTTTGAAATTCAAGTTCAGAAAGGAAATACGAGCTATGTAGCACGATGACGGAGGATACGATACGAAACGGATACTGGAAACGTGATTTTAAATAAAATAAGGATACAAGAAACGTTTTTTTTTTAAAAATTATTTTAATATAAGTATTAATTAATATAAGAATAAGACAACGAACAAACTATTTGTGCATATCTTGAATTGTAGCGGAAAAAAATTAACAATACTACAACATAGACCATACATACGAAATTCCGGACTTCAAGCCTATATTATACATCATTGACATTTCATATAATATTATAAATAACATTTCATATAATACTATAAAAATATAGAGAAGATTCAAGAAAACAAGTACCATAAAAACAATATATCACATGTCCACATCATTACATCAATTGATCATTGTTTTGTTACATTCACATGCAAAATACCAAGTTAAAAAATAAATATTCTCTCCAATAGTGTCAACTTCATCATTTTCTTCAATAATCGAGAGCTCTAACCTTGGTTCATCAAGTGATAAATTAACTATCTCAAGTGTACCTACATCTTCTTCATTGTATTTTTGACTATCTCAAGTGTGCCACATCAGCGTCAATGCCCGGCATGTTCGCCGCGCTCCAGGCAAAGATGTCAACGTTCTTTTGGATGCACTCCCGCATCCTCGCCTGGTCTTCCTGGCTCAAACCTCCGTTGATCCTTACCTTCTCCACCTTCCCAGCCCTGCTGACCACCTCCATCTCCACAACTTTCTATGCCGGCTCCAGCCGAGCCTGCTCCCCGCTGTCCCTCTCCTCCTCTTCTCTCCACTCCTCAACACCTAGCCCCTCCACCTCCATTGCTTCCAACTGGCCCTCCTCGGGCAGCTCCACCTCCCTGCTCCTCCGGGCCTCCACCTCGTCTCTCCTTCCATCCTCTGCTCCTCCGTTGCTCCCCCCATCATCTCACTCAGGCTTGCTCCTTCCTTTCCCATAACCTCCTCCTCAGCCTCTCTCCCAACCTCGCCTAAGCTCACTACCTCCTTCCTCGCACCCCCTCTTCGACCTTCTCCACCGCCTCTCCCCGGCTCGCCTTTCCTTCTCCCTCTGCTTCCTCTGCCCTTGTCATCTCCCTTTCCAGCTCCTACGCTTCTTCCATCCAAGAGATAGTGTTGACAGCAGTCACATAGCACTGCCTCGCCACCCTTGGATCTCCCCTGATCCTGACCTGTACTCCTCCACTATTGAACTTTAGGCACTGATGGAACGAGGAGGGGACGCAACGAAAGGCGCTGATTAGAGGCCGCCCGAATATTGCGTTGTAGCTGCTTGGAGCGTCAACGATAACGAACCGACAATTTCTCGACACCCCCCCCCAACGTCACATACAGCCCTACCCCTCCTTCCACCTCCTTCCGCTCCCCCGAGAACCCAAACAGCGGTCCATCCGAGGCTAGCACCCTCTGAGCTTCCACCTTCATCTCATCAAAAGCTTTCTTGAAGATTACGTTCACGGAACTTCCATTGTCCACCAGTATCCGGGAGACCGTGAAACTCTCTATCGCCGTCTTGATCACCAAGTCATCGCCCACAATTTCCCACAATATAGACTCTTCTTCATTGTATTTTTGATCTCTTGTAGAAAGAAGTCGAAAATTGCTACAAATATTTATTAAATCTTCCACATGTTGCGGTGTCATTATATTCCTTTTCATTGAATGGATAAATGAGTAATACCCTAATTTCTCTCGACGCATGAAGAAGATGATGGTTGTACTAATTGTTTCAATGCAATGGTTTGAAGCGAAGGAGCCGACGAGCTATGATTTATCCACTAAGTCTTTGGATCTAAGGGATGACAATTTTGAATTGAATCATAATCATTAAAATTTCTTGATTTGTCAGTGAACTCCGCATACTCCTTGTGATCACATTGAACTCCATTAAGCTTGAAAAATACTTTTTCAAGCATTTAATTCTTTCCTTGCTAACTTTTGAATCTTTATGAAGAGTAGCTCTATTTGGATCATCCACTAGCCATTGTTCACTATAACATCTGGTGAAAAAACGGAGTTAAAAATCAATCGTACAAAAGATAATATAATTTTATAATTAAAAAAGATAAGTACCTTGGATTCAATGAATGCGCAAAGTAATGAAGCAAAGTGTTATTCTTGTTCTAACAAGCCATAAGGATAGCATGTACTACCTCAAAAAAGGTAGACACATCTTCTTCTCTTTTCCTCTCATGAGACTAGATAGCCTTCCTCACCCTTTCAATCATTGTATCCCACATATCATATACTAGATGAATACAAAGCTTATCTGTATCGCAAAATTGAATCATGTCATATATTAGAGTGGTGAATGAAAAAATATACTCAATGGAATCCCACCAATCATCATCCAAGACCTTCTCTTTCACATGTCTTGCTTTTCCATATCATCATCACGATATAGAAGTCAATGATCACTAATAATCATTCTTTAGAGTTTATTTTTTATAAGTTTGAATCGTTTTAACATTATGATAATTGATGCAAAATGAGTTTCAACAATAGATAATAATTTTAAGTTCGCAAACTCATTAAACATAGCTAATCTCATGAAATGATTCATTATATAGTTCTTAATGAATATGACATCATCACCAATATGGGTAATCTATGAACATTCTTCATATATAACCGCATTATTCTCTGAATTCTTAGCGACACATATGTTTTCAAAGCTAGATTGAGAGTTTGCACCACACAAGGAGTCCAAAAAATTGATGAAAACTCACTTTCAGTTAGTTGGTCTGTGCCATTGCAATTTGCCGCATTATTCGTTATAACTTGAACAACCTTTTCATATCTGATTTCTAAAATTACCTCTTTGACCTTCACAATTAATCGTCTTCAAGAACATTGCTTTTTGTTAGAAGATTGTAGAAAGTTATGTAAAAGCCCATTGTAATTGTGGGTCATTTATTAGCCCAAGTTTGTCTTACTTTTAGTCTCACATTGTATTCTTGGGATTTCTCTCTTCCTCTCTACCTATATATTTGTACTCATACTTAAAGTTTATACAAGAAATACAGCGTACAAGGTTCCTTGCTTCCTTTCTCTACATGATATCAGAGGCAAACAGTCTGACCTGTCTATTTCTGTCCGTCGGGTCCTCCTGATTAACCGGGCGGCCTCCTCTGGTTTCTAACCGCGACTTCCTGCTCGGTTAGTTTTTCTATCCGCTTATCTTGCTCTCTCTCAGGGTTTCCACCTCTTCTTCCCTCCCCCCAATTCCCTTTTATAGACCTCTCGGTCAGTGGGCCCACTTGTTCCCCTAACCGGGCGGTCTCTTCCTGTCTTCTTGCGGCTTCCCTTTTCGCCGTTTCTTCCCGCCTTCTCGCACCACATCTTGGTCGCGGCATTCTCCTGTGCCGCTGGTGTGCTCATCGTGACCGTGCGGTCTGCTTTGCTTCAATCTCTCCGGCTCCCCTTCCCGTTGTTGCTTCCTACCCGCTGCGACCTCTCTTCTCGCGCTGCGGGCTCTTCCCGCTGCGAACAGGCTCCCTTCCCGCTGTTGTCTCTCGCATACGACCTCTTCTTCTCGCTGCGGCTTTCCAAACCGCTGCGAGCACCACATCTTGTCGCGGCACCTTTCTGTGCCGATGGTGTTCTCGCCGAGACCGTGCTGTTTCTCTTGCTTAAGTCACTGCGGCTTCCCTCGCTTAAGGCGCTGCTGCTTTCCTTCTCGCTGTTGTTTTTTTCTGGTCTCTGCGGGCTTCTCGCACGGCCTTCTCTTAAATCGCTGCGACTTCTCTACCTGATGCGGGCTCTGCATCTTGGTCGCGGTCTCTTGCCGCTGGTGTGCCGACACCGAGACCGTGCAGCTTCTCTTCCTCTCCTCCATCCGCTTTCTTCAGGTTGTGGGTTGCCTCTCTTACCGCTGCGGGCTCCGCATCTTGGTCACGGTCTCTTGTCGCTGGTGTATTGACACCGAGACCGTGCTGCTTCTCTTCCTCTCTGACCGCCTTCTTCAGGTTGTGGGTTGCCTCTCTTAGCCGCTGCGGTCTTTCTATCCGCTGCGGGTTCCGCATCTTGGTCGCGGCCTCTTGTCGCTGGTGTAGTGACACCGAGACCGTGCGGCTAGTTCTGTCCTCTGCGGTTTCCCTTCTGCTGCTGTCCTCTGTCCGCTGTCGCTAGCTTCTTCCTGCGACTTCATGGATTCTACCACTGCCTCCGGCGAGTCCGCTGGCGCTTCATCTCTGCCCCCTGGGGCTGCTTCCTCTGCTACTGAACCTCGGGATGAACTCAGGATTACCACTATATCTCTCTCTGGCAAAAGGAACTTTGTGGAATGAGTTCATTTAGTTCGTCAGGTGCTCCAGACAAAAGTACTGCTTCATCACTTGACCCGGGCTACTCCTACCGTTCCTACTGACGAGTGGCTTCATGATGACGGCTGTGTGCAATCCTGGCTTCTCAACTCCATGAATACTGAGACATACAGGATGGTCATGTATCATGACACGACTAAGTTCATGTGGGAGGAACCACTCCTTCTATTCTGGGCAAAACAGCCTCCAACATTTGTTTGACATCATCTCTGATCTTTATTCCCTTGATCCCGGGATACTTGGCGATATGACTTCCTTCGTTGCCAAGGCCAAGAGACTTGTTGCGGCATGGATACAACACCAGCCTCCTACTACTGATTTGATTGCCCAACGGGTACAAAAAGAAGCTGTCGGGATTGTCATGATGATGGCAAGGGTTCTTTCGCATCTGTACAGTGTTCAAGCTCAAATACTCTCCTCCGTCACTACTCCCTCTCTCTATGATCTCTGCTTCATGCTTTTGAAAGTCACTCCGCCACCCGAGGCTCCTCTGCCTCCCTCTCCAGCTCTTCTCCAATTACCTTCACCACATCCCTCCACTCATGGTACCTTGTCCCGCGTGTTGATGCGCGAAAACGGCACCGCCTAGTTAATACGGAAGGGGGGGTGTTCGATCTCACAAGCTAGGAGAGGAAGAGGATGAAGGTTGCGGGGGAAGAGGAAGCTTCTGAGTGCTCGAGAGTGGAGTAAACGCTTGTTCAAGGGTTGCTGGGATAGAGGAGAGGTTTGCTGAGAGCAGCCGGGAAGGCTGGTGAGCTAGAGAGGAGGTTGATCAGGAGCTGTCGAGCAGACGGGTACTTGGACGGTTGTGCTTACAGGTTGGATGCCGAGGGAGTTAAGCTGAGCTGAGAAGAAGAGAGAGGTGCCGCTAGCAGCGGCAACAGCAGGCTTCGCCCGCCGCGGCTTAAATGCCACTCTTGCGACAGACTTTTCTTTGATTAATATCGAGAGTTACAACTTGCTAATACACCTTTACAAGAAACAAATAAAGGGGTACAAGAAAGAAGCTGACGGCTAAGGAAGGAGTGCCAGAAGAGGCCGCGCGGACTGAGGAGCCAGGTCGGCAGGCCGCGCGGTTAGGGGAAAAAAGAGACCGCGCGGACTGGGAACTGAGGCCGGCAGGCCGCGCGACTAAGGAAAGAGAGAATGCACGAACTGGAAAACGGAGTCCGCAGGAATTGAGTTTGCTGTGGGCTGACTTCGGGCGTGAGCACCTTGGCGACGATGAGTCTTCGGGGTGTCTGAACCTTCCTCCTATGAGAGGTATGAGAGTCTATTTATAGGCCCGAGGAGCTAACGGCTTGCAGTGACGCTACCCCCGGTGAGACGGTAACTTGAGCGAGAAGAGGAAGGAGTCCGCCGAGTCCGCAACAAGCCGGGCGGACTGGGGCTTGCCTCTGGAGCTGGTGCTGCTGATGGAGAACTGGGAGACTAAATGGCGGACTGCGAGGCAAGTCCGCGGAGTCCGCTGCTGCTGAACTGAGATTGTCCGCCTGCTGCTGGGGCGGCGGATGTTGGAGGCTAAGTGGCGGACTGCGAAGGGAATCCGCGGAGTCCGCCGCTGCTGAACTGGGCATGCGCTAAGGATGCGAGCTGAGGAGTGCCCGCTGAGTCCGCCGAGTCCGCACGAGGCTGTGCAGTATGGGACTGCCTTGAGGAGGTTCTGCTGCCTAGCGGACTGCGAGGAGAATCCGCGGAGTCCGCCACAATTGATTGAGCCCGCGCCAAACTGCGGGCTGAGGGAGGTTGTCCGCCTGCTGCTGAAGAGAAGCGGGTGCTGGAGATGAGGAATGACGGGCTGCATGGCGAGTCCGCGGAGTCCGCATCTGCTGACGAGCTGAGTCCGCCGAAGATGAGGCCTATTGCTGAGGAGCTAGAGCTGGGATTCAACGCTGTTAGGCGGACTGGAAGGTTTGACTGCACTTCGAATCCGCACAGCTCGCGATGAACAGGACGAGTCCGCTGATGATCTTCGCGGGTAGCCGGAGAGCGAGTGTCCACGCTCCTTAGGCGGACTGATGAAGCCGGCTGCCCATGCTGCTGGAGGACAAGGAATGGGCGACCTGTCGGACTGACGAGGCAGGCCGCGCGTGTTGGCGAGGTGGAAATTGAGGTAGCTAGCTGGCGGCCTGGGGCAGGACGTCACCTTGTTCGGCGGTTTACATGGTCTAGTGTTCTTGAATAGCGACCTGCAGGAGCGGGCTGGAAGAGCGGCTAGTTCCTGCAAAGGACGCGACCTATTGCCGGCCTGGGCGGACAGGGAACCGAGTCTGGCAAAGAGAGGCCCGCGGAGACAATCTTGCGGTTAAGCTGAAAAGGAGCGCGGCCTATAGGGGCAGACTTCAGGAGCAGTCCGCGGCCCCTGCCGACCAAAGGAAGGCGCGCGGCCTGGGTGGTCAGACCGCTGAGACCGCCCAAGCTGTGCGGCCTGAGCGTACAAAAAATTCTGTCCGCCCACCCTAAGGCGTCGCGACCTCCAAGAGGAACCCGGGGCAGGCCACGACAAGCAAGCTGGCTGCCTTGGGAAGGATCGCCGATTTCGGGATTAACATAATCCCCGCACTTTTATAAGTTCAGAAGAGGACTTCGAAAAAGTTGGAGACCCACGAAAATCGTGATCCACCCCAAAGAAAAGGATGAGGTAAGGAGGGATAGAACCTGATGCCTCTCCTTAGAAAGTTGTCAATGCCTGTCCTTTTCCTGCAAGAGCACAGTTAGTGTAGGCATGTATGAGAGGTACATCTTGTGTGTACCTGCGTTTGCCTTTGCAAAACGAGGAAGATGTGTCTTCTGCAAAATGAAAATGAGAGGAAAACATAAAAGCATAATAACTTGCGAGTACGTGGTGGAGGCTTGCAAGCACCTGTTTTCCTCTGCGAAAGGAAGAGTGAGGAGTATGCAAAAAAAAAAACTAGCTGCAAGTACCTGAAGGCAACTTGCAAGTCTTTGTTGGTTTCTGCAAAAGTGAAGTTAGCAACAAATTCGGGAGTAAAGAAAGCCGCAAATACCTGAAGGCAACTTGCAGGTATCTGCTGGTCTCTACAAAAGAAGAGTTAGAAGTAGGCACAGTATATGAAAGTAACTTGCAAGTACCTGTGAAGAAACTTGCAAGTATCGGCTGATCTCTGCAAAATGAGAGTTAAGAACAGACATGATATATGAGAGTAACTTGCAAGTATCTGTGAAGAAACTTGCAAATGTCTGCTGATCTCTGCAAGAAAAGAGTTAGGAGCAGACAAAATATGTGAAAATATCTTGCAAGTACCTGTGAAGAAACTCGCAAGCATCTGTAGTTCTCTGCAAAATGAGAGTTAGACGCTGCAAGTACCTGAATATGACTTGCAGGTGCCTGCTAATCACTGTAAAGAGAAGAGTGAGCAGCAGACATAAAATAATGAATTAAACTGCAAGTAACTAGATGAGGCTTGCATGTGCTAACTGTTGATGAGATAAGATCGATATGATCATATAGCAGAGGAAATGTCTGATACACTCTGTTGATAATTGAATGAATATCAAACCAGAAAACAATGATCTTCTCGCTATATTACAGATGTCTTTAACATGAAATGCAGATCAACAAGTCGAGTGTTGACTGTTGATATGATAGGATAGATATGAATACATTGGCAGAGAAAAAGCTTGATGCACTCTGTCAATCTGAACTAGATTGCAATAGTAGGGCTTGATGGTCAAGGAGAGTAAGATTCTTTGATCAATGTTTGATGCAATTAGCATTTGATAAGAGTAATGAATAGCTCTATGAATCTTCATCTGATAGCGTTTAAGCAAGCAGTGAATAAAAGATGAGAGTAATAAGGCTTATACAAGTACAGAGCTTGTAAGTCATCATCTGATAGAGATTTGAGCAAGCAATGCATATAAGATGAGCATAAGCAAAGTGAGTGTTGCAAATCCTTTTGGTAGGTCAGATTAACCTGTTCACCTGTGAAAGAGACAGTTGATAGCAAAGAGGACTAGCTACACTCCCTTGACAGAGCACAAAAGGGAGACATGCGCAAAAATCCTAAGAAGGAAGCGACAGATGCACTGCTCTCTTGCCTCTGGTACAATCATCACTGATCAATGAGACTAGTTGCGCGAAGTGGCCTAAAGCATTGCTTGTATGTGAAAAGATCTGTGGAATTGTGGGAACCCGCGAAGAGACGGATCGAGAGTACCATAGAGTGTTCGGCCATCACAGTCATGAGATGATCGAAGAGACAAGGCTACGCTTGGTCGCCATTGCTTGTCAAGCAAAGATCATCGTAACTGTAATGTATCCTTTGCGAAGCACAACAAAGCTAACACATGTGGCTCCCCTAGCACACATTCTGTGTCAGATGCTTGCTAGGATCCGAAGTCTGAAGCCCAACATCGTAGATTGAACAGCTCCCACTGCACATACGTGCACTCCCCACTGTATGTGGTCGTAGCGGTCGTGCCAGAGAACAATCTACGGAGGGAGCATTCCAGACTTGACGATATCTCACTAGTGTAGTGATCTCTTTGGCAAAGAGAAAATTAGAGGAGGAAGCATTACAAGAAGAGAACTGTGTCAGTATGAGATCCCTGATGAAATCTTTATTGAAAAGCATGAAAGAGCACTTAGAAGTGCTTTGAAATGAAAATGTTTGAAAGAGTAAGAGTAACCAGTCATAGTTATGAAAAAACGTTGAACTAGGAAGTCTTTTGCCGGCTTAAAATAGTCTTCCAAGCACGCCCTCGTCATCGGCATCGAAGCATTCAACAGTTTTATTAACAACGAGTAGAGGGGGTTCTTCGACTAGGCTCACCCCTCTTGAGCTGCAAGGAATGTCTGCAACTTCTTTAACCTTTGAGGTTGCTGGATCAGGGCGATCACTTTTAGGAAGCAGATCACGCATCTTACCCTGCTGGAGCATCCTTTGCACTAGTCGGCGGAGTGCTCGACAGTTCTCAATCAGGTGGCCTGACTCTTTATGGAACTCGCAGTATGGCTCTAAGTCCCTTGATATTTGATCAGCTGGCCGGTAAGGCTTCTTGTAATTAGCCCTGTCTTTCATAACTTGGCTCACTTGTAGCATGACTTCATCCAGGTCGGACTCATGCAAGTCATTGCCTTGCTGTTGATAAACTGCAGCTGTTTGAGAAGATGGAGCTGGTGGTAGTAGCCGTTGATCTTGAGCATGATCACGGCTCGGGAAGGGATATCGATGACGTTGAAATCTTCTTTCCCTTCTAGAGTGAGTTGGGAAATCTTTCCGAGGTGATCTCGGAGGCTGCTTGCGAGGAGGAGAGTCTTTCTCAGATAGAAGCCTGGAGACAAAGCCTGGATTGCTCTTTTCGCCTCAGATGTATGAGTTGGCTAAGGAAATCAACTCTTGATATGTTCTTGGCGCTCGGACATTGGCTTCAAACTTGATAGGCCCTTCACGAAGACCGTGGATAAGAGCCACTCGATACATTTTTTGATCCGCAATCTCGATGTCTAAAATTTCTCTTTGGAATCGATCAACGAACTTGGACCAAGTTTCGTTTCCACGTTGCTTGATCTCAAAGAGGGCTTCTGGACTGCCCTTTCTCTTTGTTGAGGTAGAGAATCTGAGCAAGAATTCCCTTCGCAGATTGGCAAAGGAAGTGGTGGAGTGAGGGCGAAGACCATAGAACCAGTCTCTCACTTGTCCATCAAAGGTTGTGACAAGGAGCTTGCACTTGGTAGCATCTGAGAGAGTTTTGAGAGCAACGACCGATTCGAAGGCTTGCAGATGCTTCACTGAATCAGTCTCTCCGGTGTAGATTGGTAGCCGGGGCTCTCTGAAGTTTGCTGGAGTTGGTTCATGGCGAACGTTCTCTGTAAAGGGAAAAGACTCTTCCTGTTCTCCTACAACATAAGGATGAAAAGGAGCATAAGCTGCAGCTACAAAAGAAGGATAAAAGGGAAAAGTTACTGTAGGAGGAGCAAAGACAGGAGCTGCAGGGTAAGGATGACTTCCCTGAAAATTGAGAAATCTTGCAGGACTTCCCCGGGCTGCTTCCCGGAAGAAGTTTTGGCGAGCAGCAAACTCTTCATCTTGAGGTCGCAGAGGGGCTGCAGGCCCTTGCAGGAAGGTTGTTGTATAAGGAGGATAGACTGGCGGGCAAGCTGGAAGATAAGCTTGTTGATGCTCCAAAGTTGGTGCTGGATTGATCGGAGCAGCTTTAGCTGCTGCAGGTTGTATCTGCAACTGGTGGGTGATTGCAGCAAGGATTTGGTTGATGGCTTGGAACTGCTGAGCATTCTCACGGCGCGATTGCTCAAAGGCCTCCCAGAGAGGATCATCTCTGTGACTTGATTGAGCAAGGTTCTCGGCTGAATGACGATCTGACATGGCTAACTGTCGTTGTTCACCGCCTGTTCGGATCTGAAGGTCGCGTGTTAACTTTTGATGCGTGAAAACGGCACCGCCTAGTTAACACGGAAGGGGGGGTGTTCGATCTCACAAGCTAGGAGAGGAAGAGGATGAAGGTTGCGGGGGAAGAGAAAGCTTTCGAGTGCTCGAGAGTGGAGCAAACGCTTGTTCAAGGGTTACGGGGATAGAGGAGAGGGTTGCGGAGTGCAGCCGGGAAGGCTGATGAGCAAGAGCGGAGGTTGATCCGGAGCTGTCGCGCAGACGGGTACTTGGACGGTTGTGCTTGCAGGTTGGATGTCGAGGGAGCTGAGCTGAGCTAAGAGAGAGAGGGGCCGCTAGCAGCGACAACAACAGACTTCGCCCGCCGCGGCTTAAATGTCACTCTTGCGACGGGCTTTCCTTTGATTAATATTGAGAGTTACAGCTTGCTAATACACCTTTACAAGAAAGCAATAAAGGGGTACAAGAAGGAAGCTGGCGGCTAAGGAAGGAGTGCCAGAAGAGGCCGCGCGGACTGAGGAGCCCGAGCGGCAGGCCGCGCGGTTAGGGGAAAAAAGAGACCGCGCGGACTGGGAACTGAGGCCGGCAGGCCGCGCGACTAAGGAAAGAGAGAAGGCACGGACTGGAAAACGGAGTCCGCAGGAATTGAGCTTGTTGTGGGCTGTCTTCGGGCGTGAGCACCTTAGCGACGATGAGTCTTCGGGGTGTCTGAACCTTCCTCCTATGAGAGGTATGGGGGTCTATTTATAGCCCCGAGGAGGTAACGGCTTGCGGTGACGCTACCCCCGGTGAGACGGTAACTTGAGCGAGAAGAGGAAGGAGTCCGCCGAGTCCGCAACAGGCCGGGCGGACTGGGGCTTGCCTCTGGAGCTGGTGCTGCTGATGGCGAACTGGGAGACTGAATGGCGGACTGCGAGGCGAGTCCCCGGAGTCCGCTGCTGCTGAACTGAGATTGTCCGCCTGCTGCTGGGGAGGCGGATGTTGGAGGCTAAGTGGTGGACTGCGAAGGGAATCCGCGGAGTCCGCTGCTGCTGAACTGGGCATGCGCTAAGGATGCGAGCTGAGGAGTGCCCGCTGAGTCCGCCGAGTCCGCACGAGGCTGTGCGGTCTGGGACTGCCTTGAGGAGGTTTTGCTGCCTGGCGGACTACGAGGAGAATCTGCGGAGTCCGCCACAATTGATTGAGCCGCGCCAAACTGTGGGCTGAGGGAGGTTGTCCGCCTGCTGCTGAAGAGAAGCGGGTGCTGGAGATGAGGAATGACGGGCTGCATGGCGAGTCCGCTGAGTTCGCGGAGTCCCCGGAGTCCGCATCTGCTGACGACCTGAGTCCGCCGAAGATGAGGCCTATTGCTGAGGAGCTGGAGCTGGGATTCAATGTTGTTAGGCGGACTGGAAGGTTTGACTGCACTTCGAGTGCACACAGCTCGCGATGAACGGGACGAGTCCGCTGATGATCTTCGCGGGTAGCCGGAGAGCGAGTGTCCGCGCTCCTTAGGCGGACTGATGAAGTCGGCTGCCCATGCTGCTGGATGACAAGGAATGGGCGACCTGTCGGACTGACGAGGCAGGCCGCGCGTGTTGGCGAGGTGGAAATTGAGGTAGCTGGCTGGTGGCTTGGGGGCAGGTCGCCACCTTGTTCGGCGGTTTGCGTGGTCTGGTGTTCTTGAATAGCAACCTGCAGGAGCGGGCTGGAAGAGCGGCTAGTTCCTGCAAAAGGCGCGACCTATTGCCGGCCTGGGCGGAAAGGGAACCGAGTTCGGCAAAGAGAGGCCCGCAGAGACAATCTTGCGGTTATGCTGAAAAGGAGCGCGGCCTGTAGGGGTGGACTTCAGGAGCAGTCCGCGGCCCCTGCCGAGCAAAGGAAGGCGCGCGGCCTGGGTGGTCAGACCGCCGAGACCGCCCAAGTCGTGCGGCCTGTGCAAACAGAAAATTCTGTCCGCCCACCCTAAGGCGTCGCGACCTCCAGGAGGAACCCGGGGCAGGCCGCGGCAAGCAAGCTGGCTGCCTTGGGAAGGATCGTCGATTTCGGGATTAACACCGCGGGGGTCGTCATTCGTCTCGGGGACGAGGATGTATTGGAAAACCCCCCTTAAAAGCACTTTCTGCGGTCAGGAAAATCATCTGGAGGCTACCTGCTATCGTAAGCATGGTCTGCTACCCCACCTTGTTGCTTCTACGAAGGCCGAGTCTCCGCCCTTGGCTTCTCCTTCGACTTCCTTAAATGCTCAGTCTGACATTGATGCTCTCCGCACCCAGCTCCAGCAACTCGAAGGGGTGATTGCTCGCTCCTCGGGCTCCGTGGCTTCCATCGCAATGAAGGTATTAACCGTCTATCTCGGAGTTCCCACTGGATTGTGGACTCTTGTGCCACCCATCGCAATACTTGCCAGAAGCCGCCGCAATACTTGGCCGCCGCTCATCCCAAGTTCATTACTGTTGTCAATGATGACTCCACCCCTGTATCAGGAGCTGCTGATATCCATCTCACACCCCACCTCTCCTTAACCTCGGTTTTTCATGTTCTGGGCTCCCCATTCAACTTGTTTTCTATTAGCCGACTTACACAGGATCTCGATTGTCATGTTACATTCTCACCATCTTCTTTTGTTGTGCATGATCGGCAAAGGCGGAATATTATTGGTAGCGAATGACTGTCTCATGGGCTCTATCTTCTTGATGTCCTTCCATCTACCATTTCTGTCATCTTTTCAGTTGAGTGATATCGTTGGCTTGGACATGCTCCCCTCCAGAATCTAATGCATGCTCTTCCGGATGTCTCCTTTAATGAGTTTTCTTGTGAGTCATGTATCTTCAGTAAGCAGCATCGAGTTTCTTTTAGTCCGGTTTGTAATCGGAGTAGTACTCTTTTATCCATTGTCCATTCTGATATTTGGGGCCCTTATAAAGTCACTAGTGTATTTGGGTATCGTTATTTTGTTACCTTTATTGACGATTACTCTCGTGTGACTTTGTTATATTTACTACGGGATTGTACCGAACTCACTTCTATATTGTGTATGTTCGTTACTGAACTTCAAACTCAGTTTTCTTCCCCGCTTAAAATTATTCGTACTGACAATGCGCGAGAATATATGAGTCGAACTTTCACCTCACTTTGTGCTGAATTTGACATTATACATCAAACATCTTGTGCTTACACTCTACCGGGATACAACATATCAAGCAACACTTAAACTCTGTCTTCCAAACAAAAAATCTGGAAAACCTTTGGTACTTCCTTGGACTTAAGGTTGCTCGAAGACCTGATGGCCTGGTGTACAACCCCATATTTGCTGAGTCGGGCCAGGAGAGCACCATCGGTCAAATGGGTAGCCAGAGGAGTTCTCGCCCATAAGTGGGCGGGAACGCTTGCGCTTGCGCCAAGCTCCTGCCTTGGAGGAGCTCTCGCCTATAAGCAGGCGAGACCGCTTGCGCCGGACTCTGGGCGGGAGGGCTCTCGACTCAAAGTTCTCGCCGGGTGGGGCCCAGGGCCCGCGGTAAAATGACCTAATTACTCTCAGGTAAAATTACCCCTATACCCTCAGGATAAACAACAGGATTTGGCTATTGACAGATCCACTAAGGATATTTCAGTAATCTCAGGTCAGCAAAGGCTATAAATAGACCCATAAGGGCTCCTTAGAAAGCAAGTTTTCATAATCTCCTAATTTTCAGTGCTTTCTGAAGAGCTCCTAGCCCAGCTTTTGGCTTTGGAGGGGAAGCTCTCAGAGATCTTCCGGGTGTGAGGTTGGTCCTCCCTGCCGAGACTTTGGGTCAGTCTTAGGTCAATTGAATCTCGTCGAGGGTTGATGCTTGAGAGAAGTAGGTGTTGGCTGCACCCCTGTTTTGAACTCCCGTTGAGGTCATTTTTGGCTTCAACAGTTCTGGTGCGGTGAGCGTGGAAAGCAGCTGATACAAGAAAGCCTTAAGTTTTGTCCCATGGCTGGAGGTGAAGATGAAGGGTCTGGTTCTGGAGGCTCCCCCACCCGGGGAGAGTAAGCGACGAGGAAGATGCTGGATGACTTCAGGCGAGAAGTCCTGCAGACCATTAGCTTGGACTTCTCGGCCCGAAGCGAGTGGGCCACACCTCAGGTTCCGATAGAGGAGGTCCCGCTCTTGGGCGAGAACGCCCCTGGACAGCGCCCGGGGAAGGAGGTCCCAGCGGAGGCTGGCGAGAGGGACGTGGCCGCGTGGGAGCTCTTCCCAGGCCAGCGCCCGGGCAAGGAAGCTCTGATAGATTTGGGCGAGAGGGAGGCGGCAGTGCGAGAACTCTTCCCTATGCACGGTCTCGCGGATCGGGCCAGCCAGCCAAGGCCGCGGGACGTGCCATCTCGCCAGGCAGGAGGCGAGAGCCCTTTCAGCGAGCTCATCATCTCAGCTCCGGTACCAGAGGGGTTCAGGGAGCCTGACATGTCCTACTACTCGGGAAAGGATGACCCTGTACATCACGTGCAGTGGTTTGAAGATGTCGTTTCGATAAGGCAGATGACAGATGCCTTCAAGTGTCGGCTATTTGCCATCACGTTGAAGGAGAAGGCTCGGGACTGGTTCCACCAGTTGCCAGCAAGGTCGATCTATTGTTTTGAAGATCTGCGAAGAAGTTTCCTGTTGAGGTTCTCAACGTCAAAGAAGCGGAAGAAGGAGACGGAGTGCCTGTTTGCGGTGAGGCAGAAGCCTGATGAGACACTGGGTCATTATGTCGACCGGTTTCAGGAAGAGATCCTCCTGGTCCAGGAGGTCCCAGGGTACGCGCTGATGCTCGCCTTTACCCTGGGGCTGATGCCAGAATTCTTCAGCATGGAGTTGAAGAGAGTGCCCCCCTCTCCTTTGAGGAGCTCATGGAGAGGGCGTCAAAAGAGATAGACTTCGAGAGGACAAACCCAGCGTTCGCCAGGAAGTTGGCCAGGCTGGCGGAAGATGACGTGAAAGTGCCTGCAGCAGGAAGGCAGAAGGAGCCGAGAGAGCAGAGGGAGCAAAGAGAAGAAATGAGGAGGGAAGAGCCCCGAAGGCATGGGCCGCAACAGAGATGGGAGGCCCGGGAGCCGAACAACTATTTGGGTTGGAGGCCCCAGGAGGGTCGCCCCCAGGGCCAAGGAGGAGGCTACCAGCGGAGAGATAACGTACGGGAACCCAGGAGGTTCGACCAACCGACGTGGAGGCAGGAGCCAAGAGGTCGCGTCCCGCCGCCGCAAGAGGCCATGGAGGTGGGCAGAGGAAGAGGTGCGAGGAGAGGAATTCGAGGAGCTGGGAGAAGAGGAGGAGGAGAAGGAAGAAGGGGTAGGGTGGCATTGCTCTTTTGTGACTTCCACCAGGAGGAGGGTCACGCAACGGCCACCTGCCCTGAGTTCTTGGAGATGAGAGAAGCAAGAGGAGCAGGAAGGCAGGATCCGCCGGTTAGGATCGTGGAAGTGCAGCAGGGGGAGATGGAGGATAAGTGTGAAGATCGGGTGGACGTGGGAACCCGGGGAGGAATCGGGGTGATCCACGGGGGAGTGGAGATCGAGGCAACCCGCAAGGGGAGCCTTCAAACCATGTACCGAAGGGGGGTCGCCTCTACCTCCCAGGCTCCCCCACCGGAAGAAAAGATCACCTTCTAGTCAGCAGACATGCCGGACTATGAAGATCCGTTCTGTGACGCCCTAGTGATCCAGACGGCGGTGGAGAATTTCACAGTCTCAAGGATACTGGTAGACAACGGGATCTCAATAAATGTTATCTTCAAGAAGGCCTTCGATGAGATGAGGGTCGAGGGGAAAAGGATATTGGCTTCGGATGGACCGCTGTTCGGATTCTCCGGAGAGAGGAAGGAAGTGGAAGGGGGAGTAGGGCTACACGTAAAGTTGGGGGGCGTGTCACGGAACTGCAGGTTCGTGATCGTGGACGCCCCAAGCAGCTATAACGCCATCTTTGGGCGCCCCCTCATCAGCGCCTTTCGCTGCGTCCCCCCCCTCGTTTCATCAGTGCCTCAAGTTCAACAATGGAGGGGTGCAGGTCAGGGTCAGAGGGGACCCGAAGGTGGCAAGACAGTGTTACGTTACGGCAGTCAACACCATATCTTAGATGACAGAGGCGGAGGAGTTGGAGAAGGAGATGACGGCGCATGAAGAGGTTGTCGGAGAAGAGGAGGTGAGCCTAGAGGAGGCGAGAGAGGTAGCTGAAGAGGAAGTCAGAGGGGAGGAGATTGAGGAGGAGCAGCAGGGAGGAGATGTGCAGGAGGTCCAGAGGGACGAAGAGCAAGAGAGCCCGGAGGGGGCAATGAAGGTAGAAGTGCAAGGAGCAGGAGGAGCTGAGGGAGAGGCCCAGAGGGGCGTGAAAGTCGAGCAGCAGAAGGAGGGGCCGGAGGAGGCGATGGAGATTGAGGAGGAGGTAGGAAGGGTGGAGTTGGAGTTGGAGGAAGAAGCAAGGGTCGGATGGGAGCAGTCGCGGCCGGAGCCGGCCGAAGAAGTAGTGGAGATGGAGGTCTTCACCAGCGCAGGACAGGTGCAGAGGGTGCGGGTCAGCGGGGGCTTGAGTCCCGAGGACCGGGAGCGAGTGCGGGCCTGCATTCAAAGCAACATCGATATCTTCGCTTGGAGCGCGGCAGACATGCCGGACATCGACGCGGACGTGGCCTGCCACCGCCTGAACCTGGACCCCCGCACTCGCCCCATACGCCAAAAGATTAGAGTCATCGCCACCAAGCTGGAGGAGCCCATCCGCGAAGAGGTCAAGAAGCTCCTGGAGGCCGGATTCATCTCAGAGATCCAGTATCTAGGCTGGATCTCCAATGTGGTAATGATTAAAAAAGGGGGTGGTAAATGACGAATGTGTATCGATTTCTCTTTATTAAATAAATCATGCCCTAAGGATTGCTACCCCCTGCCTCGGATCGACGCGCTGGTTGATTCAGTCGTCGGTTTTTCTATCATGAGTTTTTTGGATGCTTTTTCAGGTTATCACCAGATCTGGATACACCCTCCCGATGTCAAGGATGTTTCCTTCATCACGAGGGAGAGATGTTTCAGTTATAAAATGATGTCCTTTAGGTTGAAGAACGCAGATGCTACATACCAACACATGATGGATCGGGTCTTCCGAGATCAAAGGGGAAGAAACTTAGAGGTCTATGTCGACGACCTGATGATCAAGAGCAAGTGTCTGGATTCACACTTGAAGGATCTAGAAGAGACGTTCGCCACCCTGCGGAGGTTCAAGATGAGGCTGAACCCCTTGAAGTGTGTCTTCGGGGCCAGCCGCGTGAAGTTCCTTGGGCATCTCTTGACTCCGGCAGGGGTGGAGCCCAACCCGGACAAGGTGAAGCCATCCTGGATTTGGAATCATCTCGCGATGCCAAGGAGGTCCAACGCTTGACAGACAAACTGGCTGGGCTGAGCAGGTTCCTCTCCAGGTCAGGAGACAAGTGTTCTTCATTCTTTAAGGTGCTGCGAGGGAACCAAAGCTTTGAGTGGACCTCCGAGTGCGAAGAAGCCTTCCAAGGGCTGAAGAGACAACTCTCTCAGGTTCCTCTGCTTCAGAGCCCAAAAGAAGGGGAGGACCTGACCTTATACCTTGGAGTAGGAGCGGAGGTGGTGAGCTCCGTCCTAGTAAGAGAAGAAGGAAAGAGGCAGCTACCCATCTACTACGTCAGCCGGATCTTGAAGAAGGCAGAGCTCCGCTACCCAATCCTTGAAAAGCTGACTTACGCTTTAGTCATCTCTGCAAGAAAACTCCGGCCGTATTTTCAAGCACACTCGATTAGGGTGGTGACCGACCATCCTCTTCGCAAGATCTTTGAAGGGGTAGAGCACTCGGGAAGACTTGCCAAGTGGTCCATTGAACTAAGCGAGTTCGACATCTCTTTTGTTCCGAGACTCTCCATCAAGGCGCAAGCGGTGGCGGACTTTCTGGCAGATTATGTTGTTGAAATCGAGGAGGGAGAGCAGCAGCCACAGGAAGCGTGGAAGATGATGGTTGATGGGGCCTCGGGAAAACATTCCCTCGGGGGAGGAGTGGTGCTGATAAGCCCCCAGGGAGTTGCGATAGAGCAGACGGTGGCTTACCATTTTCCGGTGACCAACAACCAAGCAGAGTATGAGGCCGTGATCGCCGGCCTTCGCTTGGCGAAGGAGCTTGAGATCCAGGATGTGGAGGCCTTCACTGACTCAATGGTTGTAGCGTCGCAGATCCGAGGAGAGTTTGAGGCTCGTGAACCTACCCTCATAAAATACCTATCCAAGGTAAGGGCGATCATCGGTGGGTTCCGGTCATTCTCAATCCAGCATGTCCCCAGGGAGGAGAGCGCGGCCGCCGATCGATTGGTGAAGTTTGGGCCTCGGGAAGGAGGGACCCGGACTGAACTTTTTCGGCCAGCCATTGAGGAAGGGGAGTTGATGGAGGTAGGTCGGCGATCCTCGTGGGTGGACCCGTTGGTAACCTACTTGACCGCAGGCAGACTGACAGAGGAGGTTAGGGATGCAAAAAGCTTCAGGCGCAAGGCAGCTCATTACCTGATGATAGAAGGGGGGGGGGGGGTTGCATCGTAAGATGTTGTCAGGGCTCCTGGCAAGATGTGTAACCGAAGAAGAGATCCCAAGGATCTTAGGAGAGGTGCACTCGGGCGAGTGCGGCAGTCATTTTGGAGGTAGGATGTTGGAGGCAAGGGTGGTCAGGCAAGAGTACTTCTGGCCCACCCTGAGGAAGGATACCGCGGAGTTTGCAAGGAGGTGTCAAAAGTGCCAGCTCTGCGCCCCCCTTCAGCTCTTGGCGGCTCAAAGGCTCCGAAGCATCGCGGCACCGTGGCCTTTCGCCATCTGGGGGATGGATTTAGTTGGGCATTTTCCTCCGGCTAGTGGGCAGAGGAGGTTCCTCTTGGTCATGGTCGATTACTTTTTGAAGTGGCTGGAGGTTAAGGCCTTGGCCAATGTCACCTCGCAAGTCATAAGGAACTTCATCTGAGGGGAGATCATATGCAGACACGGGCTGCCCCAAGCGATAGTGACAGATAACGGTCCCCAGTTTGCCAGTGAAGAGTTCATCAGCTTCTGCGCCCAACTGGGGATAGACCTCAGATTTGCCTCTGTCTACCACCCCTGGAGCAACGGCCAGGTGGAAGCGGCAAACAAAATTATTGTGAACCTACTAAAGAAAAAAGTGGAGAACTTGAGAGGAAATTGGGTAGAGCAGCTCCCCTCGGTCTTGTGGGCCTTGCGGACGACCCCGAACATGGCCACCGGTGAGACCCCCTTTAAGCTTTCTCACGGGTGTGCGGCAGTCCTACCAGTGGAGTTTGAGGTTCGGTCCCCGCGGGTAACAGCCGCGGGCGAAGGAGATGAGACGTGGAGATTGGAGAATGAGGAGGGGTTACGCCTCTCGCTAGACATGGTGGAAGAGCTGCGGGACGTGGCAGCCATCAGGCAAGAAGAGATCAAACGGCGGATGGCCAAATATTTTGATAAGCATGTCAGGGTCAAGCAGTTTGCTGGAGGAGATCTGGTGCTGAGAAAGGTTGACGTGGCAGGAAGGTCGGCTCCTGTGGGCAAGCTCAACCCGAACTGGGAAGGACCGTACATAGTGAAGGAAGCCCTTGGAGCAGTAGGTTACTACCTCCAGGACGTGGAGGGAGGGCCTTAAGCCACACCTGGAGCGGCGATGACCTAAAACGCTTCTACCCATGAAATGAGGAGGATATAATTATGTATCCAAAATAAAACTTATTTTACTGCATCAGTTGACTTGATTTTCTCTTGCCTATTGTGAAATTTTTATAATAGGGCGTGATTATGTGTTTTGTAACACCCCGAGCTCGGCTCGGCCCCAGGTACACCCGCTGCGCAAGCTCTCATCTAGCTGGCAGGTCCGAAGGCTCGCCTGTGGGGGATAGGTTTGGATTGAGAAAACTTCATCGGCACCCCGAGCTCGGCTCGGCCCCAGGTAGACGCGCTGCGCAGGCTCTCATCTAGCTGGCAGGTCCGAAGGCTCGCCTGTGGGGGATAGGTTTGGTTTGATAACTTCATCGGCACCCCGAGCTCGGCTCGGCCCCAGGTAGACCCGCTGCGCAGGCTCTCATCTAGCTGACAGGTCCGAAGGCTCGTCTGTGGGGGATAGATTTGGTTTGAGGAAACTTCATCGGCACCCCGAGCTCGGCTTGGCCCCAGGTAGACCCGCTGCGCAGACTCTCATCTAGCTGGCAGGTCCGAAGGCTCGCCTGTGGGGGATAGGTTTGGTTTGATAACTTCATCAGCACCCCGAGCTCGGCTCGGCCCCAGGTAGACCCGCTGCGCAGGCTCTCATCTAGCCGGCAGATCCGAAGGCTCCCCTGTGGGGGATAAGTTTGGTTTGGTAACTTCATCGGCACCCCGAGCTCGGCTCGGCCACAGGTAGACCCGCTGTGCAGGCTCTTATCTAGCTGGCAGGTCCGAAGGCTCGCCTGTGGGGGATATGTTTGGTTTGGTAACTTCATCGGCACCCCGAGCTCGGCTCGGCTCCAGGTAGACCCGCTGCGCAGACTGTCATCTAGCTGGCAGGTACAAAGGCTCACCTGTGGGGGATAGGTTTGGATTGAGAAAACTTCATCGGCACCCCGAGCTAGGCTCGGCCCCAGGTAGACCCGCTGCGCAGGCTCTCATCTAGCTGGCAGGTCCGAAGGCTCGCCTGTGGGGGATATGTTTGGTTTTATAACTTCATCGGCACCCCGAGCTCGGCTCGGCCCCAGGTAGACCCGCTGCGCAGGCTCTCATCTAGCTGACAGGTACGAAGGCTCGCCTGTGGGGGATAGGTTTGGTTTGATAACTTCATCGGCACCCCGAGCTCGGCTCGGTCCCAGGTAGACCCGCTGCGCAGGCTCTCATCTAGCTGGCAGGTCCGAAGACTCGCCTGTGGGGGATAGGTTTGTATTGAGAAAACTTCATCGGCACCCCGAGCTCGGCTCGGCCCCAGGTAGACCCGCTGCGCAGGCTCTCATCTAGCTGGCAGGTCCGAAGGCTCGCCTGTGGGGGATAAGTTTGGTTTGATAACTTCATCGGCACCCCGAGCTCGGCTCGGCCCCAGGTAGACCCGCTGCGCAGGCTCTCATCTAGCTGGCAGGTCCGAAGGCTCGCCTGTGGGGGATAGGTTTGGTTTGATAACTTCATCGGCACCCCGAGCTCGGCTCGGCCCCAGGTAGACCCGCTGCGCAGGCTCTCATTTAGCTGGCAGGTCCGAAGGCTCGCCTGTGGAGGGTAGGTTTGGATTGAGAAAACTTCATCGGCATCCCGAGCTCGGCTCGGCCCCAAGTAGACCCCCTGCGCAGGCTCTCATCTAGCTGGCAGGTCCGAAGGCTCGCCTGTAGGGAATATGTTTGGTTTGATAACTTCATCGGCACCCCGAGCTCAGCTCGGCCCCAGGTAGATCCGCTGCGCAGGCTCTCATCTAGCTGGCAGGTCCGAAGGCTCGCCTGTGGGGGATAGGTTTGGTTTGATAACTTCATCGGCACCCCGAGCTCGGCTCGGCCCCAGGTAGACCCGCTGCGCAGGCTCTCATCTAGCTGACAGGTCCGAAGGCTCGCCTGTGGGGGATAAGTTTGGTTTGGTAACTTCATCGGCACCCCGAGCTCGGTTCGGCCCCAGGTAGACCCGCTGCGCAGGCTCTCATCTAGCTGGCAGGTCCGAAGGCTCGCCTGTGGGGGATAGGTTTGGATTGAGAAAACTTCATCGTCACCCCGAGCTCGGCTCGGCCCCAGGTAGGCCCGCTGCGCAGGCTCTCATCTAGCTGGCAGGTCCGAATGCTCGCCTGTGGGGGATAGGTTTGGTTTGGTAACTTCATCGGCACCCCGAGCTCGGCTCGGCCCCAGGTAGACCCGCTGCGCAGGCTCTCATCTAGCTGGCAGGTCCGAAGGCTCGCCTGTGGGGGATAGGTTTGGATTGAGAAAACTTCATCGGCACCCCGAGCTCGGCTCGACCCCAGGTAGACCCGCTGCGCAGGCTCTCATCTAGCTGGCAGGTCCGTAGGCTCGCCTGTGGGGGATAGGTTTTGTTTGATAACTTCATCGGCAACCCGAGCTCGGCTCGGCCCCAGGTAGACTCGTTGCGCAGGCTCTCATCTAGCTGGCAGGTCCGAAGGCTCGCCTGTAGGGGATAGGTTTGGTTTGATAACTTCATCGGCACCCCGAGCTCGGCTCGGCCCCAGGTAGACCCGCTGCGCAGGCTCTCATCTAGCTGGCAGGCCTGAAGACTCGCCTGGGGAAGGGAAGTTTTTGATCCTAGGAGACACTCCGACTCGGATGCTCTGAGCAAGGCAAGAAGCGCACTCGGAACGCGGAATGAAAGGAGGTAAGACCCCCTCAGGCAGGAGAGGTCTCAGCCAGAGAAGATCTCGGCAGGGAGGTCCCCCGCCAAGGAGATCTCGCCGAAGGAAGTTCTCGGCGAAAAGGCTCCCGACAAACTATTCTTGGTCAGACAGCGGGAAGTGCTAGGCGAAAGCTTCGAACAAGTTCGCGCAGGGTAAAAAGGGACGGCCTCGTCTTAAAGAGCCAACGAGCAATGTTCCCGGCAGACGGTTCTCGGCAGAGCGTGGAAACGAGACGTCTAAGCCTGGGCTCTTTCGACAGGTTCCCGCCTATCCATCACTAAGGGAGACTACCCTAGGGAGGCCAAGGGCCTCGGCGGAAGCATGCTTAAGAAGCACTCGACCACAACAGTTGTATCAAACACTTGCAATAAATGAAGCGTTTACAAAACATTTACAATGTATTTACTCAAGGTGATTACAAGTCTAGGGCGTCTCGCTCTTAACAACCAAAAGAAAAAGAAAAGGGGGGGCCCCTCAGGGAGACGCGTTGTACCCCTCCGAGCTCTCGCTGGAGCTCTCGCCTGAGCTTTCCCCGGATGTCTCGCCACCCGCGGAAGGGGATTTCGGGACATCCGAAGGCGGGGAATCGAGCGCGCCTGGGGGATTCGGGACAGGCTCGAAGAGCCAGGGGACGAGCTGGCGAGCTGTGATGGTCTTGTCCCTCCCGTCCAAGCAACCGACATCCCGCAGCGTCTCCAGGGTCAGCTTTACTGTGGCTTGCGCGTTGACCTGGAGGAGCTTGTCGATGTCATAGACGGAATAGTGGCGGCTCTCCAACCTTTCGTCCAGTGGAGGAGGGGGCGCAGTCGCCTCCATGCGCCGGAGCTGGTCCCTCAGCAGGACGTTCTCGTATCGCGCCTGGGCTAGCTCCGCGCGAAGCGCCACGGCTTGAGCGGAATCCTGTGTAGCGAGAGGTTAGCATGAAAAGAATGAAGTTGAAATCTGCAGTGGCGAGAGCGGGTGCCGTGAAAGGTCTCGCTTACCTCTTCCGCCCGGCGCGAGTACAGCTGTTGCTTGGCGTCTGCCAGCTCTTTCTTCAAGCCAGCCGCCTGAGCCACCGCCTCTTCCCGGGCCTTGAACATGTCCTGGAAGTTGCGGTCGATGGTGATACTCCGGTGAGCCCACATATGCGCAAGCTCGATCCCGCGCATCAAGGCCCGGGTGGAGTCATAGGCCAGGAGCCTGGTGGTCATCTTGTCATAGATGCTGGCGTTCTCCCGGCTGTAGAGGTCGTAGCCCAAGGAGAAGGCCTCGCTGGTGACCTCATCTCGCTCCGCCCAGCTGGGTAGAAGAGACGAGATTGAGACCCCGTTGGTGTCAGGGTCCCACTGAAGCAGCGGCTTGTTTTCCGCATCCAGGCACTTCGTGCCGAGACCAAAATTACGGTGACCCCGCGGCACCTCTCCAGGCGGAGACTGAGCGGAGGTCTCGGCGGCGGCTCCCTTGCCATCTACTACACTGGGGGCCGGGGGTTTCTCGGCAAGTGCCTCGGCGCCACCCCTGGTGACAGCGATCTCGCTGGCGGCCTGCAAGAGCTCTTCAAAGGAGCGGCCTGCAGCGGGAGGTGGGGGCAGAGGGGCGCCGGGCTTTCGCTTCCGGCGCCGGTCGAAGGAAGCGGGGCCGGCTCGTCCCAGCAAGCTTGAGCCGCAACCTTTGCGAGAGCCAGCGGGTCTCTCACAGATTGGCTCTCGGCAGCGTGAGCCTCGTCGGAGGGTTGGTGCAGGGGGATCTCGCGCTCTCCTGCGGAAGCGACAACACTCAGTTCTAATCTTAAAAAGAAGGGGAGGAATAGCAAGACAAAGGCGAGACCGTACCTTCGCCCGAAGGCGCGGGGAAGAGGGAATCGACGCCCCGTCGGAGGAATTGGACGTCGAAATCCTTGGTTCCGAAGAACTCAAGGAGGGCGCTCTCGCGCGAGCCCAAGGAGGGCGGCTTATAAGCGGCGTCCTCGTATTGAATGGGCGCGAGAGGCACGTTCCCGAAATCACCGGAAACGAAGACGAACTTCTCGCCCCAGTGGTGGTGCTTGTTGGCGAGACCGGTGGTCTTGAGCAGCTGCCCTGAAAAGAAGACCACCACTCCCTTGGCGCGGAAGGTGAACAGCTTCCGGAAGATAGGGAGGCTGAACTCGATCCTCTCGGATCGCATATAGCAGATGAAGGCCACCAGGATCGCGACCGAGTTTGGATTCAACTGCGCGGGAACCACTCCATAGTACCGGAGGGCCTGGCGCATCTCGGGCCAGAGGGGGAGGCGGAAGCCCACCTCAAAGTGCTCAAGGGGGATGGCGAGCTCCCCCTCCCCCGCACTGTTTACCTTGTCATGGTTGTCGGGGTTTCGCGCGGTGAAGCCGGCGGGAACGTAACGAGTCTGGGTCAGTTGGAACTCCTCCATGATCAGGCTGCAGGAGGGGAACAAATGCTTCTGGAAGGCTTCCGCACAATTCGAACGTCCCTCGTTTCCGCTCGGCATCGTGCTTGAGAGGTTGTAGGCGAGGTCTTCAGAAGAGAGGCGAGAGAGAGAACAGCGAGAACGGGAGGTGGAAGCGGAAGCAAGCGGGATCTTTCGGCAAACCGCGAGAGCGACAAGAGAAAAGACACGGGATTTGGATCAGAGAAATAAATATGGTAGGTGGACTTCTCTATTTATAGAAAACCGTGATCATCATGACTATTCCCAAAAAGGCGGCGGGGGTACAGCCGTCACGCCCTATGTCGGCGGCGCCTCGGTTTCCCGCCCAAGATTGGCAGTGACTGACAAATCTGATTAACGCAAACGTTTTGAGATGACACGCGACAAGTAAAACAAGCGGAAGTGGAGTTACTCTCGCCGAGCGAGAGCTGAATAAATAATAATAATAATAGCAGTCGGGAGTTACAGACTGATAAAAACGACAGGGTACATTGGGGAAGGGGAAGGCCGGGGGAAAGAAAGGGGGGAGATCTCGCGAATCAATAAGGCTCCCACCGCCATCGTCCTCGTTCCGGCTGCCTGGTCCTCGGTGGCGCTTGCGGGTTGAAATAGGACGATAAGACGGTGCATCCTAGGTTGATCCGGCGAGACAGGTCTCGGATCCGCGCGATGCACCTTTCGGGAGAGGACCCTGTGGTAGGCCCACCTGACCGATCCGTCTCGCCTATGAAGTAGTCCCGCTCCAGAGCCTCCAGCCTCTTCTCCACCGATTGGCAGAACTCTCTCGCCGCGGTGTCATGGGCCCGCTCCCGCCGGATAAGCTTTGACAGGACGGCGGCAACCCTCTTCCCCCGTCTTTTAGCGCTCCCGGCACTGGTCAAGATTTCCTCCATCTCGTCAGATGAAGGGAAGGGGGAGCTCTCGCCGTCCTCCCCCTCTCTGTCTTCGTCGTCTTCTTCATCTTCTTCATCCTCTGCGTCAGCTCCCGACCGCGAGCCCGGATCCCCTGACAAAAGAATTCCAGTCATGGCAAGAGCTAAGCGACAATTGTGATAAACATACCGCATACCTGCAGTATGGCGAGAACCACCGGCCGACGGCAGGCGAGAAGGCCCAGCCCCCCCACCCCCCCCCCCCCCTCAGTTTCAAAGAGTAGGTGGATCGGCTTCCCTTTTCCCGGGGGGAAGATTTTACGAGTGGTGATCCCGGCTTGGCCGGAAGCGGGGGGGAGGTCTCCTCTCCCGCGGGATGGCTGGCATCCTGTGGAGCTGCAGAAGATTCGACAGTCATTCCTCCCGCCGGTAGGGAGGAATCAACCGCAGGGGCAGGCCGATTAGCGACCCTTACTTCGTTCTCCCGGGTAGCGAGACCCGGCTGGGCGGAAGCTGGTGCTGCGGGAAGACAATTCAGCATTCTGAGACTGAGTTAAGAGCGAGAGTGGAAAAGATACCTGCAGTTCTCGAGGAGTCAGGCGGAGGAGCGACCTCCGAGACCCGCGGTTGGTTCTCAGGAGGACGAGATGATGAGTCCAAGAGCTCCCGCGGGGACCTGACGTCGTCAGGGACCGTTTCCTGCGAGAAGTATCGCATCAGCTACGAATCGTCCCGCGTAAACAACTAGTGGTTTCAATGATTAGCGAGTCAGACATACCTTCTGCGGAGAGGGATCATCCGCGCGGCTTGGGGTCGGGGTAGGCGGGCTCCTGTTCTCTTGAGGCAGGTCCCGCTGTACCACCTTCGCCTTTTTCTTTTTCTTCTTTGGCTGAGAAGGCTCAGCGGCTGACGACTTTCTCGCCAGCTCGGGGGCAACCGAGACGCAGTTAGCCTTGGCTCGCGCCTGTGCCGCATCGATGCGGTCTTGAAGATCCTGCGGAAGCGGTTTGTCAGCGCGCTTGGAACGCATCACGAGAGGAAGCGAGAACTCAGGCGAGGAACGATGATTCGAGGGCAGATTTATGACCGTCTATCAGCACATATATATAGCCACGGTACGACCCACCAAAAGATTCTCTGATGTTGACACGTGCTCAGCGAAAATTTACGGGTTGGATGTGTCTTTTCGAGCGCAGAGCTAGCTCAAAAAAGAGCGGGGATTGTGTACAACCACATATTCGCTGAGTCGGGCCAGGAGAGCACCATCAGTCAAATGGCTAGCCAGAGGAGTTCTCGCCCATAAGTGGGCGGGAACGCTTGCGCTTGCACCAAGCTCCTGCCTTGGAGGAGCTCTCGCCTATAAGCGGGCGAGACTGCTTGCGCCGGACTCTGGGTGGGAGGGCTCTCGGCTCAGAGTTCTCGCCGGGTGGGGCCCAAGACCCGGGGTAAAATGACCTAATTACCCTCAGGTAAAATTACCCCTATACCCTCAGGATAAACAACGGGATTTGGCTATTGGCAGATCCACTAAGGGTATTTCAGTAATCTCAGGTCAGCAAAGGCTATATATAGACCCATAAGGGCTCCTTAGAAAGCAAGTTTTCATAATCTTCCAATTTCCAGTGCTTTCTGAAGAGCTCCTAGCACAGCTTTTGGCTTTGGAGGGGAAGCTCTCAGAGATCTTCCGGGTGTGAGGTGGGACCTCCCTGCTGAGGCTTTGGGTCAGTCTTAGGTCCTTTGAATCTAGTCGAGGGTTGAGGCTTGAGAGAAGTAGGTGTTGACTGCACACCTTTTTTGAACTCCCGTTGAGGTCATTTTTGGCTTCAACGCCTGGTCCTATCTCAACGGAAATATTGTCTCGACCTTCTTCAGGATGTTGGTTATTCCAAATGTAAATCCGCGGAAACACCTATGGATGTCAACCACAAGCTAAGTGCTCATGGAACCTAATCAGATTCTCTCCTTACAAATCTGGTCTCCGCGGGTAAGGAATTCCATCGATTTCTTGTTTTTAATTTTGCCCTAATTTTGTTACAATAATTATCCCTCTCCGATTGATGCATTTACGTCGATCCCTCTTGGGGTTGTCGTGTACCCTTCTAACCTCGATGTTTTACTTGTTTTTCGGTGCCGCTCTTCGGGTCTAGGTGGTGGAATCACTCCAAGACCTCTCCAAATTAGGGATTTTTGCTTCCAAACGCTGCCAAAATCCCTGATCCCTCAAGGTAGCCTCTTCTCCCCTCACTTTCGAGGGAGGTAAATTCTTAAACCCCTCTCCTTTTGTGCGGAGCGATTATTAAACGCATGTGCTGACATAAGAAACTTGTTAATTCAATTTGGAATGTATTTTTGATCTCGAACAGGTTTAGCTCAAGCTTCTAACCTCGCCTGCGCCACTTAACTGTTACTAGCATTTTCGAAATCACCTTAAGGCAAGTAGAGACACTGTCTCGCTTGCAAACGTGAGATCTAATTTATTTCACTTTTGTTTATGAAGTAGTCTCTTATAAACTGGAATCGTCTAATTATTTATGAATCCCTGAAATTGTCTAATATCTTAGGCGAACATTGAGAGGAGAGTGTTGGTTTGGTGTGACGCGTCGAATCGATCTCCCGATTAACTGGTAACCGAAACCATTAGTTGACCATTGCAAGCACCGTTGTTGATAAATCTTGCGTCAATTCAAACACTAGAATCTTGTACACCAAATGACAACACCTTCACCCTTCAATGTATTCCGCTTATGGTACCGCAGCTAGACTAAACTCCGGAGTAGGCCATTAAAATAAAAGCACCTGGTTACACATGGTTACTTGTCTGCTAATAGGTTGCTTCGTGTAAAACTGGTTCACTGAGCTCTTATTTCCTCTGCTTACTTTTGTGCAAGTTATTAACCTGAATCTTTATGTGTATTCATGTTCTGAGGCACTTTCCTTTTTGTTTGGATTTGTCTTAGGTTTCGTGACTGCGCCGCCCGGTTCCTGAGTTTTTCTTCTTCCAGCTACAGCCTTGCTCAGAGGTTTCATTTTGTTTAATGTATCAGCGGGTTCTATGTATTTTGTTTCTTTTGCTGTTGGATTTTTCTTTCTACTCATGTACTAGTTATCGTCAGACATTTTCTCTTGTATCGAGCACAACTTGTAGGGTGAAGCATTGTACTAGTTCATTTCAGTTATGCATTTTCTACCTTTGTGACTAGTTGCATTCATTAGTTTCAGTACTGCTTGTGACATAGTTTTTATAAAAGAAATGCATGCACATCAACTTTTTAACTATTTATGTATGGCTTCCGCACCAATTTAAAATCTTTTAAAACCCTTTTAAAAAACAACTGATTTAAAAACTAGTTGTAGAATTTCTGGTTCCGCCTTAGCAGACACGGTTCTTCTCTGCATGTCTGTGGCATCATGACCCGCCCGAAGCGCACTCTGATCTTGTTGAGACGGGTCATGACAGTTGGTATCAGAGACAACTTGTTGATGAGGTTAGCTCTCAAAAAAAATGAAGTATTTTGAAAGTATTACATATTTTGGAATTCTATTATGTAAAAATATTCATACATGCATCATTGCTTCACTCACTCTGTCATTGTCTGTTGTTCGTGGCTGAAACACACACACACTCTTAAGCATGAGTAGAATGCGTGCAAACGTTAAGCGAGTATGAGCAAACTTAACATTTATATGCATATGAATTTCCACTAGTATATACACCGCTTGTAAATATTAAATTGTATGGGCGGTTTAATATTTTCAAGTGTGTGACATTAGAATCATAATGCGCACGACATGTTAAGTGATATGGGCACTTACCATGATATGTGTTTCCATTCATTTGCATTTTTATGAATGCATTGTAGACATAATTACATTGTATGCATATCATAGCTCATTGCACAAGTGTTAAGCTAAGAGCAACAGATGATGATTATACACACATGGATTTCATAATCATAATTCTATCGCACGCGATTCTATCGTCGCATTTGCATTTGCATGGCTTTCACCTAGAGTTGTCCTCTGAAAGTGCTGTAACTATTACATGATTTATGTATCCAACAGTGTTAGAATGCTAGAACCTGTAGTCTCGATCCGGTATGCTTAGCCTGACTGTTTCTCTTACTCAATTCTTTTATGTTTCTTTTAGATGGCTCCTAAGCGATCGCAGCGAAAGAAAACAACCTCTGCTGCGAGGGAGGCCCCTAGAGATGAAACTTCCCAGCTTTTGAGACAGCTTCTGGAGCGTGTCACCCGTCTGGAGGGGGAACGCCAAACTCCTGATCTAGCCTCTGGTTTCGGCAGCGCAGGGATGACTGGAGTCGATGTTACCACCGCCCCTCCTGCACCTGGATCTGGGACCGGCTTGTCTGCTGGCACCATGGAGGCCCCGCTCGTGCCAAGTCCGACCACCCCTGTAGCCATGGCAGACACTCTGACTTTCAAGAGACTAAATCTACCTACCTATAATGGCGACCGTGATTACTTTGTGATCACTAAATGGGTCTCCCAGATGGAGAAACACTTTGAGTATGTTGCAGTTCCCGAGGCCCAAAAGGTTCTCCCTGCGGCCTATCAGCTGGCCGAGGATGCTTACACTTGGTGGCTTCAGCGCTGCAGCCTCTCCGATTCTGCCACCTTGACTTGGGGACAGTTCAAGTATGCTGTTATGGAGAATTTCCTCTCTTTTGTGGAGCGGGACAAGTTAGCTGAGAAGTTCCTTTCCCTTCAGCAGTTTGGCAGGACAGTGACCGAGTATGCGAGAGAGTTCTCCCGCCTATCCCTCCTTGCTGTGGAATTCATGCCAGATGAAGCCAAAAGGATCAGCCGTTTCGTGAAGGGACTCCGTCATGACTTCCAGCAGCATGTGGTAGCCCATGACGCCACCACCTACGCGGAGACCGTGGGAGCCGCCTTGAGGGTGGAAGCAATTGAGCTGGATCGCTCCGCCAAGAAAGTCCAGCATGGCACCAGCAATGCCGCAGCATCCGACCTCAAGCGCAAGAGTGCTCCATCTCAGGAGCAAGGTCCCAGGCCCAAGGAGGTGTGCGCCTTCTGTCACAAGGTGGGCCATGTTGCCCAAGTCTGTCGTTCTCTCCTAAAGAAGCAAAAGAAGGACATCCATGCTCTGCCGCCTTAGATGACGCTTGCCTCTACCTCCACCGTCTGTGCGTACTGCAAGAAGCCGGGCCTCCAGCTGAAGGACTGTCGTCGTAGGCAGAAGGCCTGTTTCAAGTGCGGGCAGGTTGGACACCTCAAGCTAGACTGCCCCATGAGGGAAAGCCCGATTCTCTCTCAGCCACTGCTGGTTGTCCCCGGAGCTCAGGACAGGGGTAAGGCTGTGCTGAACGTCATCACTCAGGGCGAGGCGCTCGCTTCGACCGACGTCATCTCTGGTATGTTGTTTTGTAGAATTTTAATTTAATTTTTCTACATGCAAATAAACTGGCATGCCTTAGTCTCGAATAATCTTGATATGCGCCATGTTTTTTTTCCCTTTTTTAGGAAGATTTAGGGTCAAGAATAAGTGGATGCAAATCTTATTTGATTCCTGTGCATCGCACTCTTTTATTGCTCGCCACATCGTGGACCTTCACAGTTGGACTACTTCGGCACTTGAGGTCCCTTTCGAGGTTTCTGTACCCGATCATCGGCACCTCTCAACCAGCGGCATTCTCAATTGCCCGATCCTTCTTGGAGAATTGCAAGTTTTCGCTGATTTCATAGTTCTGGAAATGTCAGAATTCGACGTAATCTTGGGAATGAATTGGTTGGTCACGTATCAAGCTAAGCTGGACTGTGTAGCAAAGAGGGTCAATCTCAGCATTGGCGGCGAGGACTACAGTGTTCATGTTCAGACCCGCAGCCACCTGAAGGTAATTCGTGCTGTGCGCGCCGCTCGCCTTCTTAGTCAGGGTTTCTCTGCTTGTTTCGTGTATGCTTCACATTTGGATGTTGTCATACCGCAACTTGAATCTATCCCGGTTGCCTCCGAGTTTCCCGACGTGTTCCCCACCGAGCTGCCTGGGATGCCTCCCGATCGTGATGTATAGTTCCCTATTGATGTGGAGCCTGGAACGCGCCCCATATCTAAAGCTCCATACCGTATGGCACCGCGCGAGTTGGAAGAGCTCAAATTGCAGTTGGATGAGATGCTTGAGCGTGGCTACATTCGTCCCAGCTCGTCTCCTTTGGGAGCCCCCGTTCTCTTCGTAAAGAAGAAGGATGGTTCCCTGAGGCTTTGTATCGACTATCGGGAGCTGAATAAGGTTACCATCAAGAATAAGTACCCTCTCTCACGCATAGATGACCTCTTTGATCAGCTCAATGACAGTTCTGTGTTTTTCAAGATAGATCTTAGAACAGGTTACCATCAGCTAAAGATCAAGGAATCCGACATCCCCAGGACAGCCTTCCGGACTCGGTATGGACATTTTGAATTCTTGGTGATGTCTTTTGGGTTGACTAACGCCCCATCTGGTTTCATGGATATGATGAACCGTGCATTCTGTGAGTTCCCAGACAAGTTCGTCATCTTCTTCATAGATGATATTTTGGTCTACTCCAAAACTCGTGAAGATCATGCAGTTCACCTTAGACTCGTCCTCTCCACCCTACGCCAGCATCAACTCTATGCCAAGCTGGCGAAGTGCGAGTTCTGGCTGGATCGTGTTGCCTTCTTGGGGCATGTCATTTCAGGGGATGGGCTATCCGTTGACCTCGCCAAAGTCTTCGCAGTGATGGACTGGAATCGACCTTCTACTCCTACCGAGATCCGCAGTTTCCTTGGGTTGGCTGGTTATTACCGGCGCTTCGTCAAGGGTTTCTCCTCCCTTGCCGCTCCTCTGACAAGGCTAACTCAAAAGCATGTGAGGTTTGAGTGGACAGATCAGTGTGAGTGGGCTTTTTCTGAGCTGAAGCAGTGACTATGTTCTGCGCCAGTGCTAGCTCTTCCGTCAAATGGGTTTGACTTTTCAGTCTACACTGATGCTTCTGGAGTTGGTTTGGGCTGCGTTCTGATGCAGGATGACCGTGTTATTGCGTATGGGTCGAGGCAGTTGAAAATTCATGAGCGTAACTATCCCACCCATGATCTGGAATTCGCTGCAGTGGTGTTTGTCTTGAAGTTGTGGCGTCATTATCTCTATGGTGTGAGGTGCCACTTTTACACCGACCACAAGAGCTTGAAGTACATTTTTGTTCAGAAGGACCTCAATCTTCGTCAGAGACGTTGGCTCGAGTTTGTTTCAGACTATGACTTGCAGCTCACATATGTTCCTGGTAAGGTCAATTCAGTGGCAGATGCGTTGAGTCGGCAGGTTTCTGTTGTCGCTTGTGCGCCCATGTCAGCTATTCTTGCAGCCCTGATTGATGACCTCGACCGGATGGACATATCTATCGCACCCGAGGGTCATGAGGGGATTTCTGATCCATTATGGGTAAAGCAGGTGAAGGATTTACAGTCATCTGATCCCGCACTTCAGCGCATTCGCCGGCAAGTTGAACTTGAGACTCTTCCGGATTTCTCCATCTCTGATGATGTTCTTCGTTTCCGAGGTCGACTCTGCATTCCTGAAAGAAATTGTACCTAATCACCTAGAGGGGGGGGGGGTGAATAGGTGACTTAATCTTTTTAAGATTTTAGACAGATTATATCACAGATTTCACAGAACTATAAACAGCATACACAGAATCAATCACATACACAGAGTACACACAGTTTTATAGTGGTTCCCCAAGGTCTGGGTACATCCACTTTCCCCCTTCGCCTATCTAGTAGTGTATTAGATTCGGCCAAACTTCTCCACTATACCTCAGATCCTCAGATCTTACACTCAGAACCCCAACCAGGTTCCTACAACTCAGGCCCAAGGCCCTACCACTCAGTCTTCACAAAGACCTACACTCAGCCTTCACCAAGGCCTACACTCAGCCCTCAACAAGACCTACACTCAGAGAAATGGATCTCCTACACTCAGGCACACAGGCCCTACCACTCAGCCTTTATAATTTTAGGCTTACAACTCAGATCCCTAAGGATTATACAAGAAATTAAAGTTACAAAGTATAAACCTACAACCCAGAATAAGAGAGAAGAGTTGACAGGTTTCTTGATGAGTTCTTGGAAGAACTTTGCTGAGATCAACCTCTCTTGGCTTCCTTCAAAGTTTCTTGAATTTAGAACACAGTAGGGTTGATTCTCTATGCAGCTGATCTTCAATCACTGCAACTTAAGATTCAGATCTCAATCTGAAACTTTTTTCACAGCCTGGTTCAACAGCTGTCTTCTTGGAAGGAGCTCTCTCTCTCTCCAACTTCTTAGATCTTCACTTGAATTGATTCTTCAATGAATTGCTTGATCTACTTCTTCTGTTGACAGAATAAGCCTTTATATAGGCTTTCTTCATGGTGACCGGCTGATCCGGTTGCTAACGACTTTCTGACAGCTCTGACAGTTGCAGTAGACTGGCTGGAATGACAGCTGTCAAGTCATCCAGTCAATTCTTGAATTTTTTGTAACTGTCTGAAAGTGTCGAGACAGTCAGTCTTTAAGTGTCGACACTGATAGACTAAGTGTCGACACAAGTAGACTAAGTGTCGACACAAGTAGACTAAGTGTCGACACTAGGCTTCATGGTGTCGACACAACTCCTTGTGTTGTAGAATTTGCTTCTCGACACTGCTTCTTCAACATGTGTCGACACTGATCCTGTGTGTCGACACAAGTCCTTCTTCTTTGAAACTTAGCTGATTTCTTGTAAGTGTCGACACAACTCCTTTGTGTCGACACATCTTCTTGTGTTGAACTCGTTCAGTGTTGACACATCTTCTTGGTGTCGACACATGCCTTCTGTGTTGATACTTTTGCTGAGTGTCGACACATCTTCTTAGTGTCGACACTTGTACTTAGACTTCATTGAAATTTGCTGAGTGTCGATACAGCCTCCTAGTGTCGACACTTTCTTCATGTGTTGAGACTTTTGCTGTGTGTCGACACATTCTTCATTATGTCGACACTTGTACTTAAACTCTGTTGAAGCTTGCTGAGTGTCGACACAGCCTACTAGTGTTGACACTTGTACTTGAACTTTGTTGTAGTTTTGCTGAGTGTCGACACAGCCTCCAAGTGTCGACACTTTTGATGTCGACAAAGTTCCTCTGGGTGTCGACACTGCTTCTAAGTGTCGACACTGCTTCTCTGGACATTTCTTCATTGAGTGTCGACACAGCCTGTATGTGTCGACACTTTCCTTCTAGTGTCGACTCTGCATTCCTGTTGTCGACACAATTACTCCAAGTGTCGACACTGCTTCTCTGGGTGTCGACACAAGTCTTGTTAAGTGTCGACACTTTTCTTCTGGGTGTCGACACATGGACTTAGAAACTTTTCAGCTTTCCCTGCAAATACTTAACGTGCACAACTAAACTCAAAACACATCAAATACATTTTGATGTATATCATTGAGTAGGATGAGGCTTCTTCAAATCAGGTATATTTATTCTAATGTACCCAACAATCTCCCCCTATTTGGAGAAGTCATAACCCTTAGTCAATGATATACACCATACATAACAAAATCACAGTATGATGTAAAACATGATTATATAACATGGTAAGTACATAAACATGTATAAACAAATATGTATACACAAATATCTCAGAACAATAATGTAATAAATTTAACACATCACATAGTTATAAGAATTTCAACATTTTCATTAATCAAAAGTTTACAGAAAGTTTTAATACAAGTGATTACACATAGTAAACTTTAGAAAAATTCTATCATATTGCTACTCAGGCTCCTTGATCACAATGCTCTTTCCTGATTGTATCTTTGCTTGGACTGGGGCTTCAGCATCTTCAGCAGCAGCAGACTTCTTTCCTTTAAGATCCTTCTTTTTCAAATCTTCAGCTTTGATCTTTTGCCTTTCAAAGTAATGATAAGGCTTTGGAAAGTACTTGCTAGGCTCTTGGGCAGTAGGAGGTAGCTTTCCCATCTTAGCCTTTCTTTTATATTGCACAATTGTCTCTTGCCTACTTTCATGCTTCCTCCACTCCAGTTCAGAATACCACTTGTTTCTATCCTGGATATTGTCCTTGGCAGCTTTCCAAGCAGTCAAAATGATATTCCTGGAGGTGGGGCTCCACTGTTCAAAGTCAGGCCTAAGTTCAGCTTGCTCTCTGAATCTCTTTTTAGACAATTGAGTCTCTTGTTTTTTTAGCAAAGCTTCTTGTTCTTTCAGTATAGCCTCTGGCACTGGCTGAACTACTTTCTCAAGGATGATATTTTGAATTCCCTCAGGAGGGCTATACATTGTCTGTATATCTTGATGTATCATATCAAAGTCTGGTGGAGGGTATATTACTTGAGCCACTTCAGCTTGCTCCCCTCCAAGATAAGCAGGATTAATCTCAGACTCTGCAACATTGTCATCATCACATAATGGAGGATATCCAAGGGTGGCTCTGATGGAATTTGAAATCCACTTTGCATGATCAGAGCTGGCTTTGACTAACATCCTCTCCCCCTTTATGACTTCTCTTTCAATGTGATCCCTCAGATCATCTTTCTGAAATCTGATTTGTGCATTTAGGTAATTTACTCCATCTTTGTAGAAATGTTTCAACCTTTGGAGTTTTTCAGTTATTAACTTCTGGGAATCCTGAAGTGCAGAAGTAACAGCAGTTATACCTTCTTGTAATGCTTTATCAAATTTTGCCTTGGCTGTAGTCATGACAGTAGTCTGACCAGTAGCTATATTCTTCATTTCTGTTACTATTGCATTGTGTGAAGCAGTGAGATTATCATTCATTCTCAGTTGGTTCTCCAGGACATAGCCTTGCTTCACTGCAATATCATCCACTTGAGTTTTGATCTTTTCCTGATGAGTTGCTAGATAGACTACTGTATTTCCTCCCTTATGAAAGTAGTCAGTCATCTCTTTCTTATTCAGATTCATTTCAAATCTGATTGACTTAATATCTTGTGCAAGATCAAATTGTAATGACTTATGTCTTTCATCCACATTTTTTTCCAGAGCTTGCCTTTGCTCATCAAGCTTAATTTGTAAAGCCACCATCAATGAACTGTAATCTGTAGATGAGGCTGGCTGTGGTGCAGGCTGTGGTGCTATTGTTTGTAAAGCTTTCTTATATGTTTGGCTCCTGCTCTTGAAAACTTGAAATTTTCTCTTCTTGGCTCTTGCAGCCTCTTCATCTTCAGAAGCAGATGTGCTTGCAATATCATTTCTGTCCTTAGGGCTTGAAGGTAAATCCTTGTCAGTCCTAGGAACCTGCTCAGCATCCTTTGGCACTTCAGGTTCCTTCCTTGCAGTTTCCTCAACAATAACCACATGCTCCCCCTCAACATGGGTCTTCTCCCTCTCAGCAGCAGTTTTCTCTTTCTCAAAATCTGTTTGTAGAAGATCTGAGAATAGCTCTTCTAGGGTAAATTCCTGTTGAGTATGAGCTGGAGAAACTCTTATCTCATCAACAACTTGATCAGCAACAGATGTGTCCTCCATCATGACAACATCTTGGGGTTGACTATGAATCTGAGGTTGCTGATTAACATCAGACAATCTGTCAGTCATATCGTCATTTTCAATAGAGAAATCTAATTGGTTGATTTCAGTTATTACCTCAAGTATTGTGTGGGTAGCTTGTTCACTCTCTAGTGGAGTTGGCTCATCCACCAGTAGAGGCTCCCCCTGGATGGAATCCAGGTTAATTGGGCTAGCTTGTGGTAGCTCCCCCTGCCTTGGTGCATCTTCTTGTCTAGCAGGTGACTGGCCAGCATTTCCAGTGTCTTCTTCATCAGGAGTGAACACTACCTGCTCTTCAGAGCTGCTTGATGATTCTTGAGCCACAGGGGCTGTCTTTTTCTTCTTCTTCAGGGGTGTTTCCTTCTCAGGAGTTGGCATTTCCTTGGTCAAGACTCTATCCCACCTAGAGAAGATTCTCAAATTCATTCTCCTCATGTGGTTAATCTTAGTTTCAGCTGCTTGACTCATGACCTCTGGTATACTACCAGCCAGGTAAAGACTTAGAATGCTACCCAAATTGAGCTTTTTCATACTCTCTTTTATCTTCTCAAACACAACTGCAGACCAATCAGTTTCTAGTTTGAAGATAATTCTTGTCATTACACTAAACATATGAGCTGATATTCTGTCATGCCCTCCAGGCTTGCTCAAGATAACCTTGCCAACAATTTCAGATAAGAATTTGTCTTGCATGTTCATTCCCTTCCTATTGAAAACAGATCCTATTTTCAGATTTGAGTTCAAACCACACCATGTTAATGCTTCTCTAGTCTTGGTAGCAGAAACATCTTCTGCTTCCTTAGTCCTAGGTAGTTGAAGTACCTTTCTCAGACTCTTAGGAGAGATCTTCAACTTTGCCCCATGAACTCTTGACTTAATTTTGAGTCCTGATTCATCTAGGGTTGCTGCATTCAGAAATTCCAGGACTTCTTTTTTCCATATCTTGGTCGGTTCGGAAACAAGAAATTCTAACCCTGTCTCTTCTATTAGGGTTATCACGCCTTTGATCTCTGGTTCCGCGTCATCAAAAACATGGCGCACGAGTTCATATCCTTCATTCACATTCTCTTCTAGCTTGGGCGTCATTAGGGTTTGAAGAAATTTGAATCTAGAGAAGAGAGATGTCGACACACAAGTTTGGTCTCGAAACTTTGGTGAGCGTGTCGACAGACAATGACGAAAACCTATTTATATCTTTCTATAATCGAAGATGAAAGAGCGCGTCAAAATACTTAAATTGTGTCGACACTGTTGAAAAGTGTCGACACAGACTTATAATGTCTCGACAAGTATGTGTCGACACAAGTATAGTCGACAGAATATATGTGTCGACACTTGTTTATGTGTCGACACCACTTAACTCGACACTTAGTCGGGACTTTACTAGACTAATTCTGTAAAAATCTTAAGTGTCGACACCACCTTGGATGTGTCGACACTTACACTGTATGTGTCGACACTAATTCTCTGAAGTGTCGACACTGACTGTCTATATGTGTCGACACCATTTCTCTGAAATGTCGACACCACTTTTCTGTGTCGACACAGACAACTCTGTGTGTCGACACCATTTTACTTAGCCAATTTTTTTTTGTAAACTATTCTAAGTTTATCATACCTAATTCAATTTTAAAGTTATTGAATTTGGTTTCATCTAAATGCTTAGTATACATGTCAGATAGCTGATTATCTGTATTAATATATTCTAGTGAAATATCTCTTTTTTCCACATGTTCTCTTAGAAAATGGTATTTTATTTCTATGTGCTTAGTCGTACTATGAGAGACAGGATTGTTTGCAATAGAAATAGCACTAGTAGAATCACAAAATAGATGTGTTCTACTTACTTGTATACCATAGTCTTCTAGCTGATGTTGAATCCACAGAAGTTGAGCACAACAACTTCCTGCAGCCACATACTCTGATTCTGCTGTGAAGATAGACACACTTGTTTGCTTCTTGCTACTCCATGATATCAGTCTTCCACCTAGGAATTGACAGGTACCAGTTGTACTTTTCCTATCTTCCTTGCAGCCTGCAAAATTTGCATCTGAATAACCTGTCAGTTCAAAGTCTCCATTCCTAGGGTACCAAAGGCCTAAATAATGAGTGCCCTTAAGATATCTCAGTATTCTTTTGACTGCTGTCAAATGAGATTCTTTAGGGCAAGCTTGGTACCTAGCACAGACACATGTAGCATACATGATATCTGGTCTACTTGCAGTCAAATACAATAGGGAGTCAACTATCCCTCTATACAAAGTCTCATCTACAGGTTTCCCTGCATCATCTTTGCTAAGAGACATACTTGACCCCATAGGAGTTTTCATGGTACTGGATGATTCCATACCATACTTCCTTATCAATTCTAGGGTGAACTTAGACTGACATATGGATAAACCATTCTCAGTCTGTCTAACTTGAAGACCCAAGAAGAACTTAAGTTCCCCCATACTGCTCATTTCAAATTGTCCTTGCATTAGTTTTGCAAACTTTTTGCAAATACTACTTTCAGTAGACCCAAATATGATGTCATCTACATATATTTGGACTAGAATGATCTAGCCTCTGGATTCCCTAAGGAATAGACTCTTGTCTATTTTCCCATTTGTGAATTTATTCTCAATGAGGAAACTAGACAGGGTTTCATACCAAGCCCTAGGGGCTTGTTTTAACTCATACAAAGTCTTCCTAAGTCTATAGACATAATTAGGTTTAGTAGAATCAACAAAATCTGATGGCGGTTCCACATATACTTCTTCCTTCAGATTTCCATTCAGGAAAGCTGACTTAACATCCATTTGGTATACTTTAAACCCTTGATAGGTTGCATAGGCCAAGAACATCTTTATAGCTTCCAGTCTGGCTACTGGAGCAAAGGTTTGATCAAAGTCAATACCTTCTTCCTGCCTATAACCTTTTGCAACTAGTCTTGTTTTGTTCTTTATAATAACTCCATGTTCATCCATCTTGTTCCTGAAGATCCACTTAGTTCTAATTATGTTGTGGTCTTTTGGTTTATGAACAAGCTCCCAAACATTGCATCTTTTGAACTGCTTCAGCTCCTCTTGCATTGCCTCAATTCAATGAGGGTATATGATGGCTTATTCAAATTTCTTTGGCTCAACTTGAGATAGAAAACTAGAGTAGAGTACTGAACTTAGATTTTTGCTCCTTGTTTGTACCCCTTGTCTGAGATCAATAATTTGATTGGCTGGATGATCTTTTAGATGTCTATTAGCTGGAGGCAGCCTGTCTTCAGGTTGTACTCCTTCAGCTTCTTCAACTTGCTGCACCCCTTGGTATTCTTCTGCATCAGGTGCATCTAGTACTCCCCCTGGACAACAGCCACTATCATCCACATGCTGACTTGCAGTAGATCCTTCTTCAATAGAAAGCTTGTCTATCTTCTTAGTCACACCTGTGGAGCTACAAATACTTCTAGACAATTCATTGTTAATGAGTCTAGCTTCATCAAACACTACATGTACTGACTCTTCTACAACTTGAGTAGTCAAGTTGTAGACCCTATAAGCCTTACTGTTGTTGTTGTACCCAACAAAGATCCCCTCTTGGGATTTGACAGCAAACTTGGTTAAGTAAGACTTTCCATTGTTAAGTATATAACATTTACAACCAAAGATCCTGAAATAGGATAGATTTGATTTTCTGTCTTTCACAATCTCATAGGGGGTCTTGTTGCGACTTTTGGTGATAGTAGCCCTATTAATTACATGGCATGCAGTGTTTACTGCCTCAGCCCAGAAATATTCTGGGAGTGATGTGTCATTTAATAGGGTTCTACCAGTCTCAATCAAGGTTCTATTTTTCCTTTCAGCAATGTCATTTTGCTGAGGTGTTCTTGGTGAAGAAAATTCCTGAAATATCTCAAATTCTTCACATAGCTTTGTCATACTGTCAGACTGGAATTCAGTACCATGGTCACTTCTTATTTTGACCACTGTACTGCCTAACTCATTCTGAATTTGTTTGACAAAACTATAAAAGATATTAGGAGTTTCAGATTTCTGTCTAAGGAAGAACACCCAGGAAAACCTTGAGTAGTCATCTACAACTACAAATGTGTAAACCTTCCTACCTAGGCTGTGAACTGGCATAGGACCAAAAAGATCCATATGCAAGAGGTATAAGCACCTCACATCATCTTTGTTTTCAATGCTATTAAAGGTGGATCTAGTCTGCTTGCCCTTTTGACAAACTGAGTATATCTCATCTTTAATGCACTTAACCTGAGTAACATTCCTCACTAACTCTTTACTATAGAGTTGGTCAATTGTCTTGTAGTTAAGATGGGCTAGCCTCTTGTGCCATTTGACACAATGAGAGACTTTCTCATCAGCTACAAGACACACGGGAGAAACATTGTTCTCACACATAATGTCTAGACAATAGACATTTCTCTTCCTATAACCAGTCAGAATGATCTCTTGATCATTTGATCTCCTGATATGACAACCATCTTTAACAAATGAGATGTCATATCCTAAATCACTCAGCTGACTTATACTAATAAGGTTGTGTTTCAAACCCTTAACATAAGACACTTGAGTAATTGTTATAAGGTTGCTAGAAATGTTACCAAAACCTTTGATGATTCCTTTTTCAGAACCACCAAAGGTGACTTTAGGACCATCCTTGATTGGTGTGTAGTCCTTTAGCAATCCCCTAGTTCCAGTCATGTGCCTGGAACATCCACTGTCCAAGTACCATATTGGGGCATGGTCACTTGGACTCACCTGCAAAACAGATTAGTTAACCTTAGAACCGTGCATTCTTGAATCGTGTATGCTTCACATTTGGATGTTGTCATACCGCAACTTGAATCTATCCCGGTTGCCTCCGAGTTTCCCGACGTGTTCCCCACCGAGCTGCCTGGGATGCCTCCCGATCGTGATGTAGAGTTCCCTATTGATGTGGAGCCTAGAACGCGCCCCATATCTAAAGCTCCATACCGTATGGCACCGCGCGAGTTGGAAGAGCTCAAATTGCAGTTGGATGAGATGCTTGAGCGTAGCTATATTCGTCCCAGCTCGTCTCCTTTGGGAGCCCCCGTTCTCTTCGTAAAGAAGAAGGATGGTTCCCTGAGACTTTGTATCGACTATCGGGAGCTGAATAAGGTTACCATCAAGAATAAATACCCTATCCCACGCATAGATGACCTCTTTGATCAGCTCATTGACAGTTCTGTGTTTTCCAAGATAGATCTCAGAACAGGTTACCATCTGCTAAAGATCAAGGAATCCGACATCCCCAGGACAGCCTTCCGGACTCGGTATGGACATTTTGAATTCTTGGTGATGCCTTTTGGGTTGACTAACGCCCCATCTGGTTTCATGGATATGATGAACCGTGCATTCTGTGAGTTCCTAGACAAGTTCGTCATCTTCTTCATAGATGATATTTTGGTCTACTCCAAAACTCGTGAAGATCATGCAGTTCACCTTAGACTCGTCCTCTCCACCCTACGCCAGCATCAACTCTATGCCAAGCTGGCGAAGTGCGAGTTCTGGCTGGATCGTGTTGCCTTCTTGGGGCATGTCATTTCAGGGGATGTGCTATCCGTTGACCTCGCCAAAGTCTCCGCAGTGATGGACTGGAATCGACCTTCTACTCCTACCGAGATCCGCAGTTTCCTTGGGTTGGCTGGTTATTACCGGCGCTTCGTCAAGGGTTTCTCCTCCCTTGTCGCTCCTCTGACAAGGCTAACTCAAAAGCATGTGAGGTTTGAGTGGACAGATCAGTGTGAGTGGGCTTTTTCTGAGCTGAAGCAGTGACTATGTTCTGCGCCAGTGCTAGCTCTTCCGTCAAATGGGTTTGACTTTTCAGTCTACACTGATGCTTCTGGAGCTGGTTTGGGCTGCGTTCTGATGCAGGATGACCGTGTTATTGCGTATGAGTCGAGGCAGTTGAAAATTCATGAGCGTAACTATCCCACCCATGATCTGGAATTCGCTGCAGTCGTGTTTGTCTTGAAGTTGTGGCGTCATTATCTCTATGGTGTGAGGTGCCACTTTTACGCCGACCACCAGAGCTTGAAGTACATTTTTGTTCAAAAGGACCTCAATCTTTGTCAGAGACGTTGGCTCGAGTTTGTTTCAGACTATGACTTGCAGCTCACATATGTTCCTGGTAAGGCCAATTCAGTGGCAGATGCGTTGAGTCGGTAGGTTTCTGTTGTCGCTTGTGCGCCCATGTCAGCTATTCTTGCAGCCCTGATTGATGACCTCGACCGGATGGACATATCTATCGCACCCGAGGGTCATGAGGGGATTTCTGATCCATTATGGGTAAAGCAGGTGAAGGATTTATAGTCATCTGATCCCGCACTTCAGCGCATTCGCCGGCAAGTTGAACTTGAGACTCTTCCGGATTTCTCCATCTCTGATGATGTTCTTCGTTTCCGATGTCGACTCTGCATTCCTGAAAGAAATTGTACCTAATCACCTAGAGGGGGGGGGGTGAATAGGTGACTTAATCTTTTTAAGCTTTTAGACAGATTATATCACAGATTTCACAGAACTATAAACAGCATACACAGAATCAATCACATACACAGAGTACACACAGTTTTATAGTGGTTCCCCAAGGTCTGGGTACATCCACTTTCCCCCTTCGCCTATCTAGTAGTGTACTAGATTCGGCCAAACTTCTCCACTATACCTCAGATCCTCAGATCTTACACTCAGAACCTCAACCAGGTTCCTGCAACTCAAGCCCAAGGCCCTACCACTCAGTCTTCACAAAGACCTACACTCAGCCTTCACCAAGGCCTACACTCAGCCCTCAACAAGACCTACACTCAGAGAAATGGATCTCCTACACTCAGGCACACAGACCCTACCACTCAGTCTTTATAATTTCAGGCTCACAACTCAGATCCTAAGGATCCTACAAGAAATTAAAGTTACAAAGTATAAACCTACAACTCAGAATAAGAGAGAAGAGTTGACAGGTTTCTTGATGAGTTCTTGGAAGAACTTTGCTGAGATCAACCTCCCTTGGCTTCCTTCAAAGCTTCTTGAATTTAGAACACAGTAGGGTTGATTCTCTATGCAGCTGATCTTCAATCACTGCAACTTAAGATTCAGATCTCAATCTGAAACTTTCTTCACAGTCTGGTTCAACAGCTGTCTTCTTGGAAGGAGCTCTCTCTCTCCAACTTCTTAGATCTTCACTTGAATTGATTTTTCAATGAATTGCTTGATCTACTTCTTCTGTTGACAGAATAAGCCTTTATATAGGCTTTCTTCATGGTGACCGGCTGATCTGGTTTCTAACGACTTTCTGATAGCTCTGACAGTTGCAGTAGACTGGCTGGAATGGCAGTTGTCAAGTCATCCAGTCACTTCTTGAATTTTCTGTAACTGTCTGAAAGTGTCGAGACAGTCAGTCTTTAAGTGTCGACACTGATAGACTAAGTGTCGACACAAGTAGACTAAGTGTCGACACTAGCCTTCATGGTGTCGACACAACTACTTGTGTTGTAGAATTTGCTTCTCGACACTGCTTCTTCAACATGTGTCGACACTGATCCTGTGTGTCGACACAAGTCCTTCTTCTTTGAAACTTAGCTGATTTCTTGTAAGTGTCGACACAACTCTTTTGTGTCGACACATCTTCTTGTGTTGAACTCATTCAGTGTTGACACATCTTCTTGGTGTCGACACATGCCTTCTGTGTTGATACTTTTGCTGAGTGTCGACACATTTTCTTAGTGTCGACACTTGTACTTAGACTTCATTGAAATTTGCTGAGTGTCGATACAGCCTCCTAGTGTCGACACTTTCTTCATGTGTTGAGACTTTTGCTGTGTGTCGACACATTCTTCATTATGTCGACACTTGTACTTAAACTCTGTTGAACCTTGCTGAGTGTCGACACAGCCTCCTAGTGTCGACACTTGTACTTGAACTTTGTTGTAGTTTTGCTGATTGTCGACACAGCCTCCAAGTGTCGACACTTTTGATGTCGACAAAGTTCCTCTGGGTGTCGACACTGCTTCTAAGTGTCGACACTGCTTCTCTGGACATTTCTTCATTGAGTGTCGACACAGCCTGTATGTGTCGACACTTTCCTTCTGGTGTCGACTCTGCATTCCTGGTGTCGACACAATTACTCCAAGTGTCGACACTGCTTCTCTGGGTGTCGACACAAGTCTTCTTAAGTGTCGACACTTTTCTTCTGGGTGTCGACACATGGACTTAGAAACTTTTCAGCTTTCCCTGCAAATACTTAACCTGCACAACTAAACTCAAAACACATCAAATACATTTTGATGTATATCATTGAGTAGGGTGAGGCTTCTTCAAATCATGTACATTTATTCCAATGTACCCAACAATTCCTGATGTCCCTGAGTTACTTGATAGCATCTGCAGAGAAGCGCATGAGTCCCGCTCATCTGGACATTCGGACAACAACAAGATGTATCATGACTTGAAGCAGATCGTTTGGTGGCCTGGTATGAAGAATTACATCGCTCGTTTCATCTCTCGATGCCTTACATGCCAGAAGGTGAAAGCTCAGCGTCAGCGTCCTGGTGGACTTTTGCAGCCTTTGCCTATCCCTGAATGGAAGTGGGAAGATGTTTCTATGGACTGCATCACTGGATTGCCTCGCACTCCGAGAGGGCATGATGCGATTTGGGTTATTGTGGACCGCTTAACTAAAGTGGCTCATTTATTCCGTATAAGGAGGGTCATTCCACCGAGAAGATGACCCAGATCTATGTTGCAGAGATTGTCCAACTCCATGGGATTCCTCTGCAAATCGTTTCTGATCGTGACTCGAGATTTGTATCGCACTTCTGGAAAGGATTTCAGCAAGCTTTGGGCACTGATCTCAACCTAAGCACTGCTTACCACCCAACGACTGATGGGCAGACTGAAAGAGTTAATCAGATTCTGGAAGTTATGCTACGTTGTTATATTTTGGACTACAAGGGAGCTTGGGATGAACACCTACCCTTGGTTGAATTCGCCTACAACAACAGCTATCAAGAGAGGCTCAAGATGGCCCCCTTCGAAGCACTGTACGGGCGTCGCTGTAGAAACCCGCTTTACTGGTCAGAGGTTGGTGAGAAGGTGGTGTTGGGCTCGGAGCTACTTCAGGAAATGGAAGAAGCCACCAAGAAGACTCGTCTTCAGCTCAGTCGTGCCATGGAGAGGCAAAGAAAGTATGCAAATCAGCGTCGCCGTCCGTTAGAATTTGCCGTGGGTGATCAAGTGTTCCTGAAGGTTTCTCCTACTCCTGGGGTGAAACGGTTCGGTCGCCATCATAAGCTCAGCCCGAGGTTCGTGGGACCGTACTCCATCTCAGAACGTGTTAGAGGGTCTGCCTATCGTCTGGAGCTACCTGCTTCTTTGGCCGGTGTCCATGACGTCTTTCATGTTAGCCAGCTTCGGAAATATATCCACGATCCAAATCGTGTTCTTGAAGAAGTTCCAGTGACTCCTGAAGCCAATCTGTCTTATCCGATCGAGCCTTCGAAGATCGTCGAATATCAAGAACGCAAGCTTCGCAAGAGAACCATTCCGATGGTGAAGGTACTTTGGGTGCATGGCAAGTCTGAGGAGTACACCTGGGAACTCGAGTCTGACATGCGCAGCAAGTACCCGCAACTCTTCTCTTGATTCTTGGTACGTCTCTAAGTCCGACTTTCTTGTTATTTCAGTATCTTTCATAGTTAGCTTTCATGCGTTAATCTGCGAACTTCTGTTTGATGTATATGTCATCTGAAACTTCGTTGTTTATTCTCATTCAGAGAGTTCTCAGGAAAGTTTCGGGACGAAACTTCCTAAGTGGGGGAGAATGTAACAACCCCCCCCCCCATTATAATAATAATAATAACCAATACCTAAACCTACCCCCCCCTTCCTTTAAAACAAACCTGAGCTGGCGTGTATCCCGCATCACGCAGGAAATCCTCCCGATTCCCGCTTACTTCGCTCGGTCGGCCCCGCCTCCGTCTCCCGAGCGCCCGGCGACCCTCTCCTCCTCCTCCAATGGCCGACAACACCTTCCTCCAGGCCCGAATCCTCTTCCTCTTGCTTCCCCGCCGTCTCCGACGCTCCCCTTGGCCGGCAACTCTCACAGCAACTCCTCTTGGCCGGCTGCTTCCAAGGGGGACGACAATCTTTCTCCCTTCCTCTCCTCCTCCTCCGGCCAGTGAGAGCAAAGGCAGAGTTCTTCTCCGGCAACCCTAGCTCCTCCTTGTCCCGGCCGGTGGATTTCGTGAGAGATCTCCTAGGGTTTCGCTCGAAACCCCTCTTCGTGGATTTCAGAGCCCCAATCTGGTCTCCTTGGGTAAGGAATTCCACCGATTTCTTGTTTTCAATTTTGCCCTAATTTTGTTACAGTAATTATCCCTCTCTGATTGATGCATTTACGTCGATCCCTCTTGGGGTTGTCGTGTACCTTTCTAACCTCGATGTTTTACTTGTTTTTCGGTGCCGCTCTTCAGGTCTAGGTGGTGGAATCACTCCAAGACCTCTCCAAATTAGGGATTTTTGCTTCCAAACGCCGCCAAAATCCTCGATCCCTCACGGTAGCCTCTTCGCCCCTCACTTTCGAGGGAGGTAAATTCTTAAACCTTTCTCCTTTTGTGTGGAGCGATTATTAAACGCATGTGCTGACATAAAAAACTTGTTAATTCAATTTGGAATATATTTTTGATCTCGGACAGGTTTAGCTCAAGCTTCTAACCTCGCCTGCGCCACTTAACTGTTACTAGCATTTTCGAAATCACCTTAAGGCAAGTAGAGACACTCTCTCGCTTGCAAACATGAGATCTAATTTACTTCACTTTTGTTTATGAAGTAGTCTCTTATAAACTGGAATCGTCTAATTATTTATGAATCTCTTAAATTGTCTAATATCTTAGGCGAACATTGAGAGGAGAGTGTTGGTTTGGTGTGACGCGTCGAATTGATCTCCCGACTAACTGGTAACAGAAACCATTAGTCGACCATTGCAAACACCGTTGTTGATAAGCCTTGCGTCAATTCAAACACTAGAATCTTGTACACCAAATGACAACACCTTCACCCTTCAATGTATTTCGCTTATGGTATTGCAGCTAGACTAAACTCCGGAGTAGGCCATTAAAATAAAAGCACCTGGTTACACATGGTTACTTGTCTGCTAATAGGTTGCTTCGTGTAAAACTGGTTCACTGAGCTCTTGTTTCCTCTGCTTACTTTTGTGCAAGTTATTAACTTGAATCTTTATGTGTATTCATGTTCTGAGGTACTTTCCTTTTTGTTTGGATTTGTCTTAGGTTTCGTGACTGCGCCGCCCGGTTCTTGAGTTTTTCTTCTTCCAGCTACAGCCTTGCTCGGAGGTTTCATTTTGTTTAATGTAACAGCGGGTTCTATGTATTTTGTTTCTTTTGCTGTTGAATTTTTCTTTCTACTCATGTACTAGTTATCGTCAGATATTTTCTCTTATATCGAGGACAACTTGTAGAGTGAAACATTGTACTAGTTCATTTCACTTATGCATTTTCTACCTTCGTGACTAGTTGCATTCATTAGTTTCAGTACTGCTTGTGACATAGTTTTTATAAAAGAAATGTATGCACATCAACTTTTTAACTAGTTATGTATGGCTTCCGCACCAATTTAAAATCTTTTAAAACACTTTTCAAAAAACAGCTGATTTAAAAACTAGTTGTAGAATTTCTGGTTCCGCCTTAGCAGACACGGTTCTTCTCTGCATGCCTGTGGCATCACGACCCGCACGAAGCACACTCTGCTCTTGTTGAGGCGGGTCGTGACAGCTTTAGCTGCCAGTTACTTGATATGACTTAAATCCATCTTAGGGGTAATGAGAGATGGTGCATGGAGCTGCTCCACTTTATTGTGACAATCAAGCCACAATTCACATCACATCCAATCCAATGTTGTATGAAAGAGCTAAACATATAGAGATAGGTCTCATTTCATCCGAGAGAAGATTTAGAACACGATCATTACCATCCCGTTTATTTCCACTAGTAGCCCATTTCTCAATATGTTCACTAATGCGATATCTGAGAGAACTCTCCATCTGAGCTCTATACGATTTTGGATAATCAAGTATGAAGTGAGTTTGCTGGGTATTGGAACCATGGTGGTAAGATCACCTTGTGGTGACCAGAATTCTAGTGATACAAGTGATTAGAACTTGCAGTGAAAGGAGCATATATATGAAAATCTGGAGTTCTTCAGGACATGAGATAGAAACCGGGTGCTTGGGCTCTCGCAACAGATACCTTTCATTCCTACAAGTATTTGCAGAACATAATATACACGCATGCATATTTGTATAACTATTAGCTATGTGTTATGTGGTGATGATTATATATATGTATCTGTATTTATGCATGCATGCACACACAAATATACATTTAGAAATAATGTATGTTCATATACATGGTGGGATATATAACATTGATTTATCATATATTGAGTGACCTTGGAGTTCGATCGGATTAAGATAGAGCGAGTCATTTCGAGTGTAAACAAATCTGTATCAATATCGTGTTGATTAAATTCAAGCTTGAGATTCTGAAATATTTTCAGATCTAGTTATCTGCATTATCTACCTGAAAACTTGTGACTATACTGGAATTGTTCCTGCAGCTTGCCGCGGTGGCTGCTCTATGCGTGCAGTATGAAGCCGAGTTCAGGCCGAATATGAGCATCGTGGTGAAAGCATTATCACCCCTCCTTGTAAATAAGCAGCCTGCAGCACAACCTTCTCCTGCTACAGAAGCTGATTAAGATTGAATCTCCTAACTTCTGTTCATTCTCACTTCAGTTTGTCAGTAAATTTCTCTTTTTTACATTTCTGAAGCTTGCTTCCTGATTTCTTAATTTTCTTTTTATTAGATTATATATATATATATACTCATTATCGCTAGCAGAAATTTCTCTCTTCTCTGTAGTTTTCTTGCTACTTCCTTTACTTTGTGTGCAGTGTGATCTAGTGTTTTGTGTCCGCCATACTTTTGTGAAATTGATATTTATTCTTAATGTAAAAAATTATGAAATAATTACTTTTTTTCTTGTCTGATGTTGCCTAATGTTTTTTTTAAAAACAATTAGGCAGGCTTCTCATTCTTCATCAGGATGATGATGATGTAGCTTTCATTGTTCAGGTAATAAATTTTAGGGTTCGTGCATACCACTTTCAGTAAGTAGGCACTGTTTAGGCCACAAAATGGCTTTGTATTTGACTTGTAAATCCTATAAATAGATCCATAGTGGCTGTAATAATAATAATAGTATTAATTAAGCCAACAATCAAACCTCTTTCACCCATGTCTCTTCCTCTCTAGTTTCTCTCAGTTCCATGTTCTTATCCATCCTTCAATTCATGTATTCTCTAGTTTTTCCCCGTCGGGATCTTTTCCTTTTTCTCTTCCTCTAGGATTACCTGTAGTCTTTGCTTTACATTAGTGCTCACATAGATCTCACCCTTCCACATTAGTGTAGGTGTATTAGCCAACAAGAGAAACTTATGAGGTTTCAAGCTAAATTTTACTAAAGTCGTAATTAGGCTGGCTATTTGGGCAATATAAAGATGTGCACGTATAGTTAATGTCAATTAGAAGTAATAAATCTAAAGCAACCTGGATAAGAAATGAATGAAAGGTCTAATATAAATCTACAATCAGTAATCTTTCTGAGAGATTTAGTGCTCAGTAGGTTTAGTTTAGATAGAAATCATATTTTTCCTGCAGTAGAGTGGTTTTAGTTTCAACTGCACAGTAGCTCTAACTATTAATTAAGAAATCAAAGTTAACACTTCTCTCAGATATGGCAAAGAGTTTCACATGCAAGGACTATCTACTATTAGCAGTTATTCTTGTTAGGAAATCTACAAGAGTTTATACGTGAATATGCAGATTTTTTATTGCATTTTTCACAGATCAAATAGAACATTGCCCGGGCTGGCTGCGCACACAGTTACTGGTGTGAGGTATGGTCCACACGCAAGGAACGCCAATGTTGGTGTGTCAACTAGGAGAAGTATTGGTTTAATCCCATATCAGATTAGCAGAAAATACGTTGGTGTAGAAATATTATGAGTTTCATCGCTACTTTAACTAACCCAACTTCAGTGCTCTTTGATTCCCGCTCCCCAAACACACATATGTCAAGGGTCCAAATGCCTGATCTTGGATATGTTCATGCAATTGCATAGCGCTGTAGTGGGAGAAATTATAGTGTCCTCGCCAATGCAAGAGATTTCTTTCGCTCTTTCATGGCTATGTATAAATGAAAACACCATTATGCACTCCTTTAGGAAACTCTACACGTAGAAATTCTACATACCCTTCTAACACTGCTATTCTATGCAAGTCTAGAATAATCTGGACTCTCCCACGCTAAACTAGAAGACTCCTTCAAAATAACTGTAGCTATAATCTTTTCTTCCAGAGCTCTCCACACATCTCTGGAGTATTCTACCATTTTCAAAAATTCTCTGTAGGTCCTAAGGATTTCCATCCACGATCATGCCATCGTCCCAAACACGCCTCCGAGTATTGTGGATGCGCACCAAGCATCCACGCCATGTTGCGTCTTTCTAGCACTTGCACTCACCTATGGAAAAGTGAATCAGCTTTCGATCTAGCCTTATTGCCATGGCGCTTTCATTTCCTTACTTTTGGAGGCATGGCCCAATTCCTTTGCATGGACCCCGTGTTGATGTATCCCTTTGCATTGTTAGGGTACATCCTTGATCCTCCATGTGCTAAGTTTGCAGTGCAACTATGCAAACAAATGTACTCCGCTCCTTGTCTTCTTTCAGCTCCTCCGATATTTTCAGGCTGCCGCAAGCCTTCTTAGCATTGGTAGACCTCCGAACCAAATCCTCCTTGCTTCCCATGTCATGGCTATTACTGGAGCACCATAACTTCCTCCTTCGCTAGTTCGCTTGCTCACTGTGCACCCTTATTGCTTATGTGTTTTATGATGCCCATCTCAGGCTACGTTTGGCACAGCTTACCACAACTTATTTGCTCCGGTGGGGTTGGACAAAAATGTCATTGTCATAGAATGTATGTTTGTTATGACAAATGTTATAAAAAGAAAACAAGTTTGAGACATAAGATTTTGGCATGATAATGACATTTTTGTTCAACCTCACCGTAGCAAATAAGCCACGATAAGCCATGCCAAACGCAACCTCAGTCTGCACAGGTATGTATATGGTGCTCGCCCTCTACTGTGCCATCATCACTACCACCATGACTGTTATTTTTGCCTTCCTTGACATGCAAAGCCCTCCATCTAAGCTTCATCCATATAGCTCTTGTTTTGCTACTACCATGCTAGAATCATGCAACGGCTCTGATGTTGACCTGCTGTGCTGTACTTTGGCCTTACCCTACTTGGCATTTACATGAATACCCTGAGTTTGGAGCTATGTGTTGTCAAGGGCTCACACACCCAAATCATCAATTTCTTTGAAGGGTTGCCTCACCATCCTGCAGCCCAATGTGCCATCTGCATCTTTGGGAGAAAATGATGAACCATTAAAAATATAACCTTGGGTTTTCAAGGCAAAGATGATACATATAATGGAATGGGGTCAAAATGCTCTTGTGGTCGGCCAGGCCACGTAGTTACTGGCCTTGGGCGTTCGGCCGGTGCAGGTCCGCTGTGCGGACCAAGAATTGTTTTTATGATGGAATCTATGTATTTAAAATTCGCTTATGCATACTTGTGACAGCTTTTACTGCCCATCTACGAATTGTTACAAGTGATTAGTATAACATAAATGCTGAAACGCATGATATTTAAGTGATGTGCACACCTCGTGGCACATCATATTTAAGTGTGCTCTCGCAGCATTGTGCACAACTCAAGGCACATTATGCATCATCTTTAAGTGAAATTTTTCTGTTCGGGCCTCAGTTATAGTTTGAGAGTTGTTGAAGATACACTCATTTATGTCTGAGATACAATGCCTCTATCCAAGATACAACTCTTTATTTGTGATACATTTGCCCACAACATTGCCCGTGTGGCCGCGACAGTGCTCTCGCCGCTCGCAATCTCCGGAGCGCATTACAAAATTGTGCGACAATTGAACTGTTGTGCTCTCAGAGTGTGAGCGCCTTCTTTAACTTGGGAAAGAATTTTTGGCCGTTTAGTTTTGAATTTTTGCAGATCTTTTGCCTTTCTTTATTTGGGAAAGAATTTTTTGTGATTCACAAGGAATATAGAAATTAATGTAAAATAGTAAAATAAAGTAAGCGTGCGGTGCGAGTCTATAAATATTTTCAAACATGGTCACCTTATGGTGTGGGTTGCTTGGTTTTGAGGAGTCCATAACTACATTGAACAGGGAGGGCTCCCGTTTGCCCACATCTAAAACAAAACTGTCGCGCTCTTGATTTTTTAAGATTTAGGGTTTACAATTTCTTTGTTTTGTGGGAGTTTTGTTTTTTAAATGCTGCTTGAGGCCTTTTCTTTTGATTGTACCTGCCTACGAGCTTTCGTGTGGCCTTAATTTCTCCTTGTCACTCCATGTTGCCAAGGTAAGTCAGTCTCTCCCAACAAGAATTACGCGGTGATGAAGGATGGTGGAACTCAAATGTATTCACTATTGAAAAGGAGCTCAAAAGCTTTACTAAAGCTTTGATCCAAACTTGGATGATTATAAATGAACACTCATCCTCATTTTATAAATTCCAAAGGGGTTTTCCCTCCAATCGAGGGAAAACTCTAAAAATTATCTATTTTTTAACCTTCTAAATTATTCTACATTTTTTTTTATTGCCTCCACGCTATTATACAAGTTCATACCATTGTAGATACATCTACACACATCTAGTGTTATTCAAAAAGTTCTACACTCTTTTAGAATATTCTAGATTATTCTCTCTCTTTCTAGAATATTCTATAAATCTCTACATCTTTCCATAATATTCTAGAGTTTTCTACAAGACTCTAGAATATTCTGGAAGACTCCACATCATTCTAGAATCTTCTCTCATCTTCAAGAACTCTCTCCGATCTTCTGAAGACTTCTGCATCCTCTTGCGCCATAGGATGTCATATCTTTAATTGGGCATGCTCCGATTATGCATGAACAACTCGAGTATGAAGTCATGATTATACCAAGGGCTCTCATACCCAAGTCCTTGACCTCCTCGAAGCTTTGTGGCATCAACATGCGACTCATTGTACCATTCACGCATGCAAACGTGATCACAATTATGTCTTGAGTTGTAGGATCGTGACACTATGCTCGTCATTATTCCACATTCTACAATGAAAATTGAAAAGTGTTTTTTCACTTGTGAAACTATATTTATTTTACTTTATATATTTGTGTTTTGTTTCTCTCATTTACATTTTTAATACGGTGTTACTTTTTTCTTGTTAAAAATTATTATATCAATAAATTTAATTTATTTTTCTGTTATATTTATTTTTGGGCGTTTATATTGGCAGCTCATATATGGCTATTGGCAGCCCAAAGATAATGACATCCCAACAAATGACTATTGGCAGCCCAATGAATATTAGCAATCCAACTAATGGATATTGGCAGCGCAAAGATAATGGTTGCCAATAATCATACATGAGCTGACAATATAAACGCCCTTATGTTTTTTATTTGATTTTATTTAGGTGAGCTTATTAAGAAAACAATATTTATACTCATGTAGTTATGTATATAGTTGTAGTTAAGTGCGCTATGTAGTGACGAATTGATGATAATACTTACCGCCTCCAGTCAAATCAATGGTTAGGAGATTGCTTTTTGAAATGAAATTTTTCCAGATATTGTTTGTAACAATTAACTCGTAATATAAAGAGTTATTGTTTATTTTGTTTTTAACTGGGCTTATATTAACTTGAATCACATAGTTTTGATAAAGCCCTCATCAATAAATAGAGAAAATCGAGTTGTGGATATCTAAGAGACCCACCACCTTTGGTGGAGAGGGGGGTGAGTGGGGTTGATCAAAGTCAACCCACTAAAGTCTAAACTCACTCGCACAACCGGTCACCGCCCGGTCCACCACCCGGCCAAACGCACACACGGCCGTAAGTTGTGGTGCGGCCAGCCTGCAGTGCACAACCTTGCTTGTGATCGCCCGACCACATGCAGTTGCGCGGCCGAGAACCCTTCCATTATTTTGCTTTATTTTATTTTGTGTGTTTAAAAACTATCTCCGGACACTAAGGTGCAAGTCCCTACTTGCACACACATTTTTTTGCTTTAATTAAATATGTTTTAATTGCTCCTAACTTTATCCCATTGCAGGAATACTCATATCAGTGACCACACACTATCGGATCGAAGCGTCCCCCCTTTGCCACCGTAGTTGGTCACGTTACCGCCAGGGCCTACCCCATCATGATCGCCAATGGTTTGAACCATCCGCCCTTCACCGGTTCTCTGGGTCCTGTCTCACTGACCGCGCACTACCGACTTGAAGTGTTTGACCTTCTCCATCAGAATAGGTCACAACAACGTCAGGGCCTGCCCCCCCCCCCCCCCCCCTCACGGTCGTCAATGGTACAAAGTGTCTGCCCTTTACTAGCTAGTTCTCCGGAGCAGTCCCTTGACCACGCACTACCAACTTCGAAGCATCCTCCCTTCGCTATCGTAGTAGGTTATGACATCGCCTGGGCTTGCCCGTCACGGTCGCCGACGATTCAAAGCGTTTGCCCTTCACCGGTTCTTTGAGGTCAATCCCTCTGACCGCACACTACCTGATCGAAGTGTCTGCCCTTTGCAATCGTATTAATTAGGTCACAACACCGACATGGCCTACCCCCTCACGATCGCCGATTGTTCAAAGCGTCCACCCTTCACCCGTTCTCCGGGGCCAGTCCCCTTGACTGCGCACTACCGGCTCAAAGAATCCGCCCTTCGCCATCATAGTTGGTAATAGCATCACCAGGCCGCCTGCCTGCCTCAGGGTCGCCAAAAAATTGAAGTATCCGCCCTTCACCGACTCTCTAGGACCAGTCCCCCTGACCGTGCACTATTGGCTCGAACGCGTCTGCCCTTCGCCTTCATTGTAGGTCACACCACTGCCAAGGTCAACCCCCCCCCCCTCCCTCCTGCACGGGCGCCAACAGTTCAAATGTGTTCGCCCTTCACTATCTTAGTAGGTCACGACACCATAGGGGTCCTGCCCCCACACAATCGACTCTAAAAAAACTTAAAAATCAATAAAGTTGTGTATAAAAATAATGTCTGCACCTTAAAACAAAACATTACTTAAGTGAAACAATACACTGAAGAAATCAATAAATAACCATGCAACATACAAAACAAAAGCGTCCAAGATGCAATAACTTACAAAAATTGTAAGTATATATAAAAGATACAAACTAAATATAGGTACAAATGTACAAAATCTCTCGAGTCGTTCCTTGATATCAATATTAGAGTGTTTATCCTCAGAAAGGCCTCATGCACCGAGCCTAGCAATGCTACAGCCGAGCTTCCGCTCCACCATACAAAGGGCCTTCCTCAGACCTCGCTTAATGGTGATATCGTGCTTGCCATCCAACAAAGGCTCTACCTTCGTGGTCATCACCTCCGCCCAAATCTCCTCATAATGATGGGAGCGATCTTGCATATAGGCCAAGAAGTCCTTGTACTTAGCAACTTCTGTGACCTTCAGCTCCTCAACTGCTTTCCTGAATGGTAAGAGACCTCTCTACCTTGCTCCTCAAGAATCCCATCACATTGTCCTGACGGAACATCTCCCCCTAAGCCTCCTCCAACAATTGAACCGTCTTCTGGCCACCAACATCAGTGAACTCCCCGCACTCGTCCTTGAACAAGTCCAAGGAGAACCATGAACCACACTCTAGAAGAAAGCAATCAGGCTCATGTTCTTCATCATCCCAATATGAGTGAACTGGGAGACCGACACGTCGCAGAACTTGAAGATCTCAATCGCCTCCTTTGAAGGTGGAACCAGGAATCCTGAATACAAGTATGACTCGTAGATCGCCATGCTCCCAATAGGAGGGTTCTACACACACTCCTCAATATGTAGAAATTTCACCTTTTATGTCAACAGGTATCTCGTAATGTTTTTTTTTCCAAATTTCAACTCACTCATTAGTGAGGGAGGAGGCAGTCATATCGGCCGCCCTTAGGCATCGTGCCTCGATACCTGAAAATTAAAGGTCCACAAAATTAATAAGGTATTTTTTCATAGACCCACACACCATTGCAGCGCTAATAAAGCACGCAATGGAGCAGTTAACCATGCCAAACAAGCATTAGGAAATGCGACCACGGGCACACAACCACGGACGCACGTGAACGTGCGTGCCCAAAAGGGGGCATGGGCGCACGATCGTGCGCCCGCACTGCCACCCGGGTGCAAGACCGGGAGCTCGCACAACCGTGCGAGCGCAAGAATATCCAAGAGATCCACCTCCTTTAGTAAAGAAAGAGGGGTGGGTGGGGTTGACCAAAGTCAACCCAGTAACCCCACACACAACCAATATAGCTCGGTCCACCACTTAGTCGCGTGAGCGCATGCATGCGACTGCACCACTGCACGTCACTGTGTGGCCATACGGACGTGCTCGCCCTTGTGTGCGGCTTCGCGACTGCACGTTGTCGCACGGACGCAAGGCCGCTCCCTCTAATGCGTGAAGCCACTTAGTCGTAAGTTGTCGCGCGACCCCCTTGGTCGTGCGGCCGCCCGGATTTCGCCACCACTACGTGTAACACCTTGCCCGTTACGAAGAACATAACAGAAGGTCTGGTCGGGAGCCCACATCATATTCCACAAACAGACGAAGGCGATACTAAATTGAAATCAAACATCTAATAATTAACCCAGAATTCAGAACAAACGAAAGTATTTTATATCATTTAACTCATCAAAGGAATGTCCATTAAAAACCACTAGAATGAATATATAAACAAACATTCGGTGTTAAGGCCTTACAATTGGTTAATGTTTACACAACTTGTGATTTCCATACTTTGGCACACATGCAGACAATACATAAAAAACAAAACAAGCACTTAGGCCTTCGAGGGCCAGCTCAGTAATAGGGCTTCAGCCCGCTATTTCCTGCTCAGCTTGTCGGGACCTACACAGGTACAATCCACAAAGACGTGTAAAACAAAAGAGCAGTCAGCTAAAGCTGACCACGGTGGTGTAACGACCTCACCCCTTTCTCGAGACGACGGTTGTCCTTTCCTGCAAGCAAGCAGTATATAGCAGCAGCATCACATACACACACACACACACACACACACACACACACAAGAATGTGCAGATTAAGCACCATTCCATATATGCACAACCACCACAAACGCCGACACATACAACCTCTCATTTTGTGCTCTCAATGCACTCTTTCGATGTACTCCCTGAGTTCCACCACCATCCATTTAATTTTGAGCATTCACCAGTCCAAGATTAAGTCAAGAAATCTCTCCATGACAACGTTTAAAACCAAGTACTTTAGGCAATCTAGTCGGACGACATGGTGCAGGTACACTTCAGCCACTTCTTGTTGCTCGAATCATCATGCCAACATCGAAAGCCAAGATAATCTAGGCAGACGACATGATGTTGGTCAGCCTCCCCATTTTTTGTTCATCTCATAACTATCATTATGTTCCACGATCAGCACTCACAACCACCAAAGCTGGGCTTAACAGGCTCAACAGCTCATCATGACACCCACCTAGTCCCCAGGACACGGGCTTTGCAACCAAAAAAACTCTCAGGGAGCTATCGTCGACGATATCACTATCGCAACTCGATATTGACAGACCACCAATCTGTCTCAGGCTCGGGTTCACGCCCAACACATTCAACTACTCACTAATCTCTGCCAGCAGCACTATCTCCAGCGTTATCACTATCGCGGGTGATAACAACAAAACATCATTTCCATTACCAACTTGGGTGTTTCCTGGAGACACTCTCCAGTACATCTATAGCAATCTTCAGTACCCCAAAAACTTCGTGTTGGAACACCCTATTACTAATTTGGGTCAGGATCACTATGTCTCTAGGAATCTGTGTTTGACCTTCTGTATAGCTTAATAGGTCAATTAGAATTGAGTCTAAGGGATCAGGAGTCTAGGTTTGGAAGCTGCCCTGAAGACCAAAGTTTTTCTGGAGACTAAGTCAAATCGTCGAGCTCAGCACGACGTTTCGTCGAACTCCGGTCGACGATCGTCTAGCTCAACTTCGACAGATCGTCGAGCTCCGTTCGACGATCGCTGAGCTCAAACCTCATAATATCGTCGAGCTCCACTCGACGATCGCTGAGCTCAACTTCTCAATATCGTCGAACTCCATTCGACGATCGCTGAGCTCAGGTCGACGATTTTGACTCTGCACTGGATCCTTATCTCTGAGCTCAGTTCGACGATCTTTGAGCTCAGATCGACGATTATGTTGCTGCTTGCATTTTCCAGGTCGCTGAGCTCAGCTCGTCGATAGCAGAGCTCAGTTCGACGATTTCAGTTATCTTTCAGAATTCAAATTTAAATCAGATAGAAGTTATTCTGCATTTAATTCAGAAGATCTGCCAGCCGTTTTCATTTACTTCTGGAGCAAGTTTCAAGGGATTTTTCAAGGAACAATTCAGTGGACTTTCCTTCAGAACAAATTATGCAATTAAGGCTGTAATCAATGCAGACCAACGGCTATCTTTGACAGAGTAATATCCTATTCAGACACAGAGAATAAAAGAGAATGTTTTTGAATAAAGAAAAGAGATTGACAAGAATAGAAAACACAACTCAATATACAGAGACTCTTTGAAAATATTCTGTCAACAAGAATTCTGAAGAACACTCATCAGAGAGATCAAGCTTTCAAAAAATCTTCAGATCTCTCCAGCTCTTAAAGTGTTCAAGGCCAACATCATTTCAAGACTCCAGACACTCAACATTTCAGCTTGCTGAAATCATCTTTTGCTGGAGATCTATCTTTGAAGGCCTATCACCCTCAGCAAAGCTCATCTTCGTGAAGATCAAGGACTCAGGGGGAGCTTTGAAATCAATCCACTTAGTCTTCTCAGTTGTTTGAGAAAAGAGAAGACTGCCATCACTCTCTCACCCCCACTCTGTAAAGGGTTTTTCAAACTCCCTTCAAAAGTTTGAATCTGGTTTTTGAGCACCTTGTCAAAAGCTCATTGGTGGCAAGACACCTGATCAAAAAATCTGTTTTGGTTTTTGAGCACCTTATCAAAAGCTCATTGGTGCCCAGGACACCTAATCAACTCATCCTGCAGTGGATTCCTACCTAGGGTGGTAGAAGAGTGGATGTACCCAAATTTGGGGAACCACTATAATTCCTTGTGTCATCTGGTTCTGCATGTTTTCTTTCTGTTTCTGGCCTAGATTTTCTTGTGCTTAGTTTCTGCATAGCTTGGTTTTGTGATTAATTTTATTTCTGCTTCCCTGCTTACACTCATTACAGTAATTGTTGTAAAGCTTTGCAAAAGTTTTTCTTTGTGTTTTAAAAAGCACCATATACTCTATTCACCCCCCTCTAGAGTATATCTGATCTAGTTTCTCCTTTCAATTGGTATCAAAGCGAGGTTGGTTAAACGTACCATACCTGACTGGTTGTACAGGCTAACACCTGAACCCCAAGATCCCAAACTAGATCCTTCTGTTATATTTTATTATTAGATTTCGTTTGCACAAATCATGGCCCAAAACAAAGTTTATGCTAGCACCAGACCTCCAGTGTGCAATCTGTCAAAGTTTGCACTTTGGAAAGCAAGGATTAGACTCTACATGAATTCTATTGACGAAGATATTTTTAATTCTGTTTTGACAGTGTGTCCAAGACCTCCAGAGGGCACAAGCACAAATACTGTTCCACCTCCATCAGGAACAGATGCTGACATCAAAAAGTGGAAAGTAGCTGATGCCAAGGCAATGAACATTTTAGCTCAGACAATGTCAGATGACATTTTTCAAAAGGTAGCTGAATGTAATTCAGCCAAGGAGATCTGGGACAAGCTCTCAGAAATAGTTTCAGGCTCAGCTGATGAGAGAAAGGACAGAAGATCTCATCTCATCTCCCAATATGAGAACTTCAAGAAGGGAGAAACTGAGTCAGTGGGATACATGTACAACAGACTGAGTCTAATTGTCAGTGAACTGAGGACATTAGACAAAGAGATCTCACTGACAGAACTTAATGACAAGATCCTAATGTGCTTCCCCAGCACTTGGGATTCAAGAATCTGGCCAATTAAAGATGCCAGAAGTCTGAATGAGATCACCACTGAAGCCTTGTTGGGTAAGCTCAAATCTTATGAGCTACTCATCAAGAACAGAGAAGAAGAACAGAAGGCTGCTTCACCAGCCACAAGAAAGGAGAAGACTATAGCATTCAAGGCAACTGAGGATCTGCCTGAAGAAAAAGGAACAGCCAATGATGAACTTCTCAGCTTGTTGGCCAAAAGATTCTATAAGATGGCCAGAAAGGACTTCAGAAGAAGATCATACAAGGAGCAGGACAAGCCAAGGTATGACAAATCCATTGGCAATAACAAAGACATTATTTGCTTTGGTTGCAGGAAACCAGGGCACATAGTTCCTGACTGTCCAGAGAACAAGAACAAGGACAGAAGGTACAGAAAAGAAAGAAGAAAGGAGAAGGACTCCAAAAGGAATGGAAGTAGTAAACCTTCCTCCAGCAGAAATAAGCACACAAGGAAAGGATTTGTTGCTGAATCCTGGAGTGAGACTGAAGAGAAGTCAGAAGCCTCTTCCAGCTCAAGTGATGATGAGGATGATGCAGAGGAAAAGGAGTTCTGCATGATGGCAATCAATGCCTCACAACACAACTCAGAGGAAGAGGAGTCAGAGTCAGACTCAGAGACTCAACCTGAAGAAGATCAGGTAATCAGCTCTTTTGATTTTACTTCAGAAGATTTTAAACTTGAATTTAAAGCACTATGTTTAGACCTGCTAAAGTCTGAGAAAGAGATCATCTCTCTCAGAAATCAATTATCTGAACAAAATATTTTAAAATCAGAAAACCTCAAACTCTCTCAGGAGTTGGAGAACTATAGGGAACAGATAGCTTCACTGAAGAGTGAGCTCTCTGAGGCCAAGAAGCTTGAAGAATCTCTCAATGGGAGAAGCATCAAGCTGATGGGCATCAAGCTGATGGACATCACAAGCACAGTGAACTCAAGATTCAACAGTACACTGGGCTTGGGTGCCTCATCCAGCCAACCTATTGTTCTAACAACCCCTATCAAGTTCATTTCTGACAAGGGAAAGGGAGTTGTAGAGGTTGCCAGGAAAAATTCTGATCTGCCTCAGAAAACTAAAGTCCAGCACAAATCGTCGAACGAAGATCGACGATCGCCGAATGAAGATCGACGATCGCCGAACGCAGCTCGACGATCTCAGGGAAAATCGTCGAACGCTGGTCGACGATCTCAACCAAAGTCGTCGAACGAAGCTCGACGATCTCATGTACCTGACCTCACCCATAGTCGACCGTCGAACGGAGCTCGACGATCTGACCCAAGATCGTCGAACTCAGCTCCAAGATCGTCGAACAGAGGTCAGAGCTCTGGAAAATTTCTCAAAGGCAAATCAAAATTGAATCCTGAGGGTTCTTCATCCCAAGCTTTCAACCCTTATACTGAATGGATTTTACCTCCAAGGAGATATCATCCTGAAGGATATAAGAGTCAGCCAGGGATATCTTTCATCTCTGAATTTAAAGGTTATCAACCTAGGCCCAAGGTAAACTGGGTCAAAAACAAGTGAATTATTTTATGTGCAGGTGAAGACCTATCCAACATCTAACCAGCAATGGTATTTGGATAGTGGGTGCTCTAAGCACATGACAGGGAACAAGGACAACCTAAATTACTTTAGAGCCAAGCTTGGACCCAAAGTTATCTTTGGTGACTCCAACTTTGGACAAACTAAAGGATATGGAGCAGTCCAGATTGGTTCTGTAACCTTCAAGAAAGTAGCATATGTGGAAGGACTGAAGCACAACCTAATCAGCATCAGTCAGCTATGTGATGAAGGCTACCAGGTGACCTTCAGCAAAACCTTATGCAAAATCAAGTCAGAGGACAACACAACTGTGTTGACAGGTAAAAGGAAAGGTAACATCTACCTAGTAGATTTTCTTTTAACTACTATAGATATCTGTTTATTCAATTCAGTCTGTAGACCAAATGTTTTATGGCATAAGAGACTAGGACACCTAAACCTTAGAACTATTGCTAGGCTATCCAAGGACAACCTTGTTAGAGGACTACCTTCTGGCCCCTACAAGAAGGAAGGACTCTGCAAGGCTTGTCAATTAGGCAAGCAAACTAAAAACAGTTTTAAGTCACTTAATAAAAGTGATTCACCTAGGATATTGTATCTGTTACACATGGATCTATTTGGACCCATCACAGTACAAAGCCTAGGAGGGAAATCCTACACTTTAGTGATTGTAGATGACTTTTCTAGATTCACTTGGGTGTTCTTTCTAAGGAAGAAGTCTGATAACTTTAAGTGTCTGACAGAGTTTCTCAAATGTATAAAGATTGAGTTCAATACTCACATTGCCCTGATCAGAAGTGATCATGGGACAGAGTTTGATTCTCTTCTTATGCAAGAGTTCTGTCAGAGTGAAGGGATCAGGCATACTTTCTCAGCTCTTAGAACTCCTCAACAAAATGTGGTAGCTGAAAGGAAAAAATAGAACCCTTATTGAATCTGCCACTACATTGTTGTCAGATGCTCATCTACCTCTATCCTTCTGGGCAGAGGCAGTGAACACCTCCAACTATGTGCTGAACAGAAGTCTGATACATAAACTGAAGGGAAAGACTCCCTATGAATTACTCAAACGGAAGAAACCTAAAGTTGACTATTTCAGAATTTTTGGCTGCACTTGCTATATTCACAATAATGATAAGAAATATTTAGCAAAATTTCAAGCCAAAGCTGATGAAGGAGTGTTTCTGGGATACTCCATGATCAGCAAGGCCTATAGGGTCTATAATAAATCATCATTGAAAATTGAGGAATCTGTTCATGTTTCTTTTGATGAAACTAACATGTCTTTCAAGGAGAAGATTTCTTCTACCATAGAACCTTTGCAGGAACACTCTCTAGTTGAAGATATGAACAAGTTGTAGGTTGCTCAAGAGAATGAAAGCAGTGAAGATGAAGGGAATGCTCAACACATTGAAGCTCAACATGAAGAGCCAGTTATTGTACCACAAGAGGAAACAACAACACAGGTTGGTGAACAATCAACACCCCCTGTTGATTTAGTAACATCAAGAGACCATCCAATTTCCCAAATAATTAGAGAAATCTCAGCTGGTGTGCAAACCAGAAATCAGGTCAACCAAAACCTGTTGCACACCTGCTTCCTTTCTCAAATTGAGCCTCAGTCCATTCAAGATGCAGAGCAAGATCCACACTGGATCATTGCCATGCAAGAAGAGTTGCATTAATTTGAGAGGAACAAAGTATGGGAACTAGTGCCAAAGCCAAAGGATCATTCCATTGTTGGAACAAAATGGGTATTTAGAAATAAACTGGATGATCAAGGAGTAATAATAAGGAACAAGGCAAGGCTAGTTGCCCAGGGATATTCTCAAGAAGAAGGAATTGACTACGACCAGACCTTTGCACCTGTTGCACGATTAGAAGCCATCAGGATATTTTTAGCCTATGCAGCTCACAAAGGCTTCAAGGTTTATCAGATGGATGTCAAGAGTGCCTTCTTAAATGGAGACATCAAAGAGGAAGTCTATGTCAGACAACCTCCAGGTTTTATCTCTCCAACTCATCCTGATTATGTTTTTAAACTACATAAAGCATTATATGGTCTCAAGCAAGCTCCTAGAGCATGGTATGAGACCCTAGCATGCTTTCTCTTGGAAAATGATTTTATAAGGGGTAGAGTAGACCAAACTCTTTTTATTAGAACCCATAAGTCCCATACCCTACTAGTACAAATTTATGTAGACGATATCATTTTTGGTTCTACTGACTCAAAATTGTGCAGAAGGTTTTCTAACCTAATGCATTCTAAATTTGAGATGAGTAGCATGGGTGAGCTATCCTTCTTCCTAGGATTGCAAGTCAAACAACATGCTGAAGGCATCTTTATTTCTCAAACCAAATATGCTAATGAGCTGGTTAAGAAATTTGGCATGTCTGAGGCATCTTGTATGAAAACACCCATGCCTACCAATGCTGTATTAGATGCTGATGAACATGGGAAACCTGTTGATCAGACAACATATAGAGCAATGATTGGCTCTTTACTGTATCTTACAGCTAGTAGACCAGATATAATGTTTGCTACATGTATATGTGCTAGGTTCCAAGTTAGCCCTAGAGAGTCACACCTAACATTAGTAAAGAGGATTCTCAGGTATGTTAAAAGTTGTCCAAATCTAGGTCTCTGGTATCCAAAAGATTCAGCATTTGAGTTAACTGGATTCTCTGATGCTGATTATGCTGGATGCAGAATTGACAGGAAAAGCACCAGTGGAACTTGTCAGTTCCTTGGTGATAGACTTGTCTCTTGGTTTTGTAAGAAACAAACATCTGTGTCAACTTCAACTGCTGAAGCTGAATATATGGCTGCAAGTAGTTGTTGTTCACAAATACTGTGGATTCAAAATCAACTCCTAGACTATGGTTACAACTTAGAGAAGTCAAAAATCTTTTGTGACAATACAAGTGCTATTTCCATAGCTCAAAATCCAGTCCTCCATAGTAGGACAAAACACATAGAGATTAGGCATCACTTCTTAAGGGACAATGTTGAAAAGAATAAAATTGAACTGCAATATATCCCAACTGATTTACAAAGGGGAGATATTTTCACCAAGCCTTTGGATGAAAAGAAACACACCTTCTTCCTAAATCAGTTAGGAATGTTAGATGGAGGAAGTCTTAAATAATATCCAAGATTTTGAAAGCTAAAAATTTACCAAGACTAGGCAAAAATTTTGATTTCCCTTAGTGTCTAGAATTTTCTGATCTCTGAACTGCGCTCGACGATTTCCCCAAAGATCGTCGAACGGAGTTCGACGATTTCCTGAATCGTCGAACGGAGTTCAGCGCTCCTCAGATAGTATGAACTATCTCTTCTGGTCAACGATCGTCGAACGGCGCTCGACGATCTTATTCCCTGAACGATCGTCGAACGGAGCTCGACGCCTTTCCAGATCGTCGAACGGAGATCGACGATGTTGGAGTCTCTTCAGATTCCTTTAGAAGCCTCGATCGTCGAACTGAGTTCAACGATCTTTCCAATTCTGCGTCGAACCCTAATATAAAACTCATTTTTCGCCGTCGTTCTCTCTTGCGCTTTCAATTTCTCTGCAAAAAATTTTCTTCCCTCCAAACAGTTCTACGCTTGTTCGGTTTGTTTGTTAAGTTTTTGCAGGTACCATGGCCGTCTCAGTTGCTGTCCTCGCCGCCATGAAGTTTGATGCAGGGTTTGACATTGATTTGGACTCCTTCAACACCACTGATCAAGTCTTCCAGGACATCCTGAGTTTATTCAAAGATCAGCAGTTATCTGCCCTCATGACCACAAGAATCAAACTTGCCTCAGATGAAATAAAGGAATGGGTATATACTGCACACAACCTTCACAACAACACCATTGTTGGATCTATTGCTGGCACCCAGGTACCTCTGACCCCAACAGTCTTAACAGAGGTTTTTGGTTTAAGAAATGGTGAAGACTCTGCTGAACTTTCTGGAGAAGAATTTTCTGATATACTTGCCAGGATGGGTCATCCTGAGGGAAACCCTAGCAAGTTGTTTAAGAGGAACCTGTCAGTTGAATACAGGTTCCTGGCAGATGTTGTAGGCAAGGTCCTGTTGGCAAAACATTCTGCACATGACACCATCTCCAGACATCAGCTCTGCCTCATGGGAGCTCTGGTAGCTAGGAAAAGCTTGAACTGGGGAGAGGTCTTCTTTGACCTGATAAAGAAAAAGATTAACAAAACCTTTGTGAATTTTGGAAGAATTCTGGGAGTTTTCCTTCAGGCAAAGTGCCATGCTCTGCTAGTCTCCTCTGGAGTGCACATCAATGCCTCCAAGAGACTCACCTGTGCCCTATTTGGGAAATGGGACAGGCAGATTAGCAAGCCCAGCAGGCCCTCTTCAACTGCCCCTTCAGGCACCATGACTCAAAGAGTCACTCCCCCCAGGTCTCTGCTCCTGCAGAAGACCTGCCTGCTGCTAGTGCTGCTTCTCCTCCTCCTCCAAGTCCAACCCTACCTATTCCATCCACCACTCCAGCTCCATCCACAATTACAATCTCCAGCCCATCTCCAACCTCTATTCCATCTCCAGCAATCACTTCATCACCTCCAGTTGACCACTTCCACCCATTATTCTCATATCCACCTCCAGATGTCACCTTATCCCTATCCATACCATCCTTCACACTTCTGGATGAATCCTACATGGATGATTCCCTCTCTTCTCCTCAAGAATTACCATCCACCTCAACATCTTTCCAAGATCTCCTCCACCACATCCTTGACCAACCCACTTTCACTCCCTCCATATCCCTCCCTTTGTCCTCCATCTCCACAATCCCCTCTCCTGAGCCATTCATTCCACCATTCAGCCCTCCACCTCCAGCTTCTTCAGCCATCCATGTACCCTCTACCTCTGCTCCTCTTCTTGAGCAAGTAGATCTTTCAGCCCTTGCTGACAAGCTGTATGAGCTCATTGCCCCCAGGCTCTCCCTCCTCTTAGAGACCTCTTTGGCTCCTCTACACTTGTCAGTGGCAGCCCTCTCTGCCAGGCTTTCTTCTCTCCTTCCTCCAGCAGCCCCACCAGCAGTTTGCCTTGATACAGAGGTATCTGCATCCAGGCAGGGGGAGATGCCCTATGAAGCCAGCCTTCATGCTGCTGTTGCTGCTGCCTCTGCTCCTGCTGCTGCTGCTGCTGCTGTGCTTGTATCTTCTGCTCCAGTTGCTGTGCCTACTCCAGTCTTAGCAATAGACCTAAGGTCTTTGCTATCTGCATTTGATACTGCATACTACAGCTACCTTCCAAAAGCCATTGCTGTCCAGCCCTCAGAAGATCTGTCTAAGGCAATGGTGCCCTTCTCTGGCTGTGACCCCAACATTCTTTCATCCTTTGTACTCTCAGTGATGACTGCTGCTGCTGCTGATAAAGAAAAGGCTGAATCTGCTTCTGAAATTGTTCTTGCTGCTGCTGAAGACAATGTTCCAACTGCTGCTGAAAATCAAATTGTTTCTGATGAGCCCATTTTCCAAGATTCTCTGATGACAGAGGCTGCTGTTTTTGAGCCTGCTGTAGATGTTGTTGTTGTTTCTGAACCTGCTGCTGCCATAATTCCTGAAATAACCAGTGTTGCTTCTACTACTGCTCCAGTATCTGTTGTTATGTCTGCTGCTGTATCTGTCTCTGTTGCTCCTTCTGCTTCTGCCTCTGCCCCATCTGCTGCTGTTCAACTAAAAGAAAATCTGATGAAAAGGATTGATGCTTTATATGATGCTCAAAGCTCTGAATCTGATGACTACAACACTGCTTCTAATGATTCTTCTGCCACCATTGCAAGGAAAAGGAAGGCAAGAAGTAAGGCAATGAAGAGGGTTCCACCTGCCAAAGTTAGAGATGATAATGATGTTCCTTACTATATTCTGCACAACTGCCCAATTACTGAGCATTGGATGCAGTTCTCTAAGAATCAGCTAAAGGCTATGAAGAAGAAAAGGAAGTATGAGAAAGGTTCCACCCAGTCCAAGCACCCTCATCCTCCTCCACCACCTCCACCTGATGCAGGTGCAGGTGGCAGCTCTGCAAGTTCAGGCCCAGCTAGAAGCCAGGCTCCCTACCAACCTCATGCTAGAACATATCAAAGGGAAAGCCAGTCTAGGGGCTCTTACTCTAGAAGGGGAGGATATAGGGGAAATCAAAGAGAAACTCAAGTATATTCTAAAGGGCATTCTAGGCAGCACCCTTATTCCAGGGGAGGACATGTTCCTTCTGATACATCTTCAGGTCCATTCCCCTATAAGCTCAAAGAAACTGTGACTACCAGGACTCCTCAAGATACTTCTTCCAACAGGTATGAGCCACCTGTTCCATTTGAGAACCCTGAGAAGAATCCTGTTGCTTGGACTGCTAGAATGAAAGAGTTGGCTGCATTAGATCAAATAAAGAAAGCCAGAGAGCAAGGCCTAGACACCTCTAATATATCTACAATGTCAGAACAAAGACAGAAAGAACTAGAAAGATATGCCTCCAGTAAATTTTTTGATGCAGACAGGTACATGGAGTTGCATCCAGCTGCAGTGGTTCCCAGGACATCAAAGCAAACATATTTGGGAGCAGCTGATGATACCAGATCCAAACAAGAAGCTTTAAATCCTAACAGAGAAATCAAGTTGGTAAAAGGCAAAGAGAAAGAGTAACTCTGTAAGGTGACAATTCTTGGTTTTTCTGACTGCTTTCTGGATATCATATTTATATATCTCTGTGATGGTTCTGTAATGTCTAGCTGTTGTTGTTTTTGTGTTTTTCTGATTGTATGATGTTGTTTGATTTTCAAAGTCTGTAAATAGTTTTCCTAACCCAAATAGGGGGAGATTGTTGGAACACCCTATTACTAATTTGGGTCAGGATCACTATGTCTCTAGGAATCTGTGTTTGACCTTCTGTATAGCTTAATAGGTCAATTAGAATTGAGTCTAAGGGATCAGGAGTCTAGGTTTGGAAGCTGCCCTGAAGACCAAAGTTTTTCTGGAGACTAAGTCAAATCGTCGAGCTCAGCACGACGTTTCGTCGAACTCCGGTCGACGATCGTCTAGCTCAACTTCGACAGATCGTCGAGCTCCGTTCGACGATCGCTGAGCTCAAACCTCATAATATCGTCGAGCTCCACTCGACGATCGCTGAGCTCAACTTCTCAATATCGTCGAACTCCATTCGATGATCGCTGAGCTCAGGTCGACGATTTTGACTCTTCACTGGATCCTTATCTCTGAGCTCAGTTCGACGATCTTTGAGCTCAGATCGACGATTATGTTGCTGCTTGCATTTTCCAGGTCGCTGAGCTCAGCTCGTCGATAGCAGAGCTCAGTTCGACGATTTCAGTTATCTTTCAAAATTCAAATTTAAATCAGATAGAAGTTATTCTGCATTTAATTCAGAAGATCTGCCAGCCGTTTTCATTTACTTCTGGAGCAAGTTTCAAGGGATTTTTCAAGGAACAATTCAGTGGACTTTCCTTCAGAACAAATTATGCAATTAAGGCAGTAATCAATGCAGACCAACGGCTATCTTTGACAGAGTAATATCCTATTCAGACACAGAGAATAAAAGAGAATGTTTTTGAATAAAGAAAAGAGATTGACAAGAATAGAAAACACAACTCAATATACAAAGACTCTTTGAAAATATTCTGTCAACAAGAATTCTGAAGAACACTCATCAGAGAGATCAAGCTTTCAAAAAATCTTCAGATCTCTCCAGCTCTTAAAGTGTTCAAGGCCAACATCATTTCAAGACTCCAGACACTCAACATTTCAGCTTGCTGAAATCATCTTTTGCTGGAGATCTATCTTTGAAGGCCTATCACCCTCAGCAAAGCTCATCTTCGTGAAGATCAAGGACTCAGGGGGAGCTTTGAAATCAATCCACTTAGTCTTCTCAGTTGTTTGAGAAAAGAGAAGACTGCCATCACTCTCTCACCCCCACTCTGTAAAGGGTTTTTCAAACTCCCTTCAAAAGTTTGAATCTGGTTTTTGAGCACCTTGTCAAAAGCTCATTGGTGGCAAGACACCTGATCAAAAAATCTGTTTTGGTTTTTGAGCACCTTATCAAAAGCTCATTGGTGCCCAGGACACCTGATCAACTCATCCTGCAGTGGATTCCTACCTAGGGTGGTAGAAGAGTGGATGTACCCAAGTTTGGGGAACCACTATAATTCCTTGTGTCATCCGGTTCTGCATGTTTTCTTTCTGTTTCTGGCCTAGATTTTCTTGTGCTTAGTTTCTGCATAGCTTGGTTTTGTGATTAATTTTATTTCTGCTTCCCTGCTTACACTCATTACAGCAATTGTTGTAAAGCTTTGCAAAAGTTTTTCTTTCTGTTTTAAAAAGCACCATATACTCTATTCACCCCCCTCTAGAGTATATCTGATCTAGTTTCCCCTTTCACTTCGAAATCTATTAATTTCCCACTGAGTCTTCTCCGACACGCAATTCAATCATCACCAATCCAAACCAACTTATTCATATGTGCATCACACAGCATGTATATACTTGTACAATGATCTAAACTCTATATTGAATTTTTTATCAGGGATATTTCATATCTACCAGTTAAAAGTCTCACCTCCACCAATTAGTGGAGGAACCTTCATGCAACTTATGCATATCAAAAGGACGAGCATGTCCTAGTAATCAGGAGAAAAATCGTTACTCTTGTTGATAGTTTCGAAGCCATGAGCTTGTAATTGTTCCGGATGGAATCACTCGTCACGCTTCCCTCTCCGCGAATCTAGCCTTGGCTCACAATTCCAACTACAAGTCCTCCAAAACTTCTCTAATGGCTGGACCGGCAACACTCTTCTTCTTCCTTTTCTCCTTTCCTTTCTTCTTTACTTAGCTTGAAGACAGAGAATGAGAAAGAAATAGTTAGAAGACAAAATCCCTTTCTCCCCTTATCAAACTCGGGAGTAAACTTAGTCATAGGATGTCCAAGACAAAAGCAATAGACAACCTTGATTTCACGGGGAATCTTAAAGAAATGCTATTGCCAGGTGATATCGCTGTCACAATGCGATAGCTCCATCGATGGCCGCTCGACCAAGTCATTGCCGCTGAACAACCGCCTCTTAAGCAACTTACATGTGGCTTTCTGCCACGTGGCATACTATCGACAGCGATATTAGCTATCGTCAGGCGATATCAAATCGACTTCATCGACTTGATCATTATCGACTGCATTACTATCGCTAGTGATATCACTATCGCACGTGGTAACAAATCGACTTCATCGACTTGTCGACTGTATCGTGTTGAACACTATCGTCGAGTGATATTGCTATCGACAGCGATAGCTCCAAAATGCAATTTTGTTGTTTTTCAACCGTGAGAAAACTTGGGTGTTACATTACGTGGCTGCAAGGCTACATGTCTGCACGCGCCCCCGTGCACGACTGCACGACCGCCAGCCTCCTTGGCGCGTGATTGCATGGAAGCCGCTCTCCTTGGCCGCTCGGCCGATAGACCATGACCGCCTTGTCCCCCCGGCAGGATGCCTGGTCGGTCGGCCGACCTCCATGGCTGCTCGGCCGGACACCTGGTTGGTCGCTTGGCTAGCCCTCTTGGTCGCACGGCCTGCCACCCAGCTGGCCTCCACCAGTCGGCGACTATTGGATCTTTAGGCTCCCTTAAAGGGGGTGAATAAGGGTTTTCTGGAAATTAAATTTTATTTAAAATATCATAGTTACATAAAGAAGTTTCGAAAATTTTTATATAAGAGTATATTTTTGTATCTAAGAAAATATTATATTGAAGAGTACTTGTAAAGAAGGTCGGATTTCAATATTCTCTCACTAATGACGTCGGTAAGTGTTACCGCCTAGCGCTAGTCACAGAAAGTGAAATCCACGTCATTTTGAAAAGTAATTTGGAATATATTTTGTGTTGATGCTTTGAGGGAGAAATATTATTTAGAACATTTTAGAATAAGAAATAAAACCAAGATAATAGAATAATATAATACATGATTTTATTTCACAAGAAATTGATTATAAAATATTTGATTTCTATGACCCTAGAAATTGAGGCGAAATATGAAAATCCTTTTTTTTGTTTTCTATACTGACCTTTTCTCCTAAGGACCGGTTGGTTCTAGCCTATCTCTCCTAGATACGACCTAGAACCGCCACTAGATCTACCTTAGTCCTAGTCGGCACAACACACGGTGAATTGTGGAATCCTCCCTGTAATCAAATGTCCAATCCAGACGATTTTCCCCCTAAGTCCTGCAAGATCTAGTCGCCAACAATCGCGACGAATTTCCCATAGAATCCTTCCCGTAATCTGACATTTTCCTAAACAATTTCTCCGCTGATACAAAAAATAAAAAAGAGAAATACAGGAAAAATAAAAACAAGTAAAACTCCCCAAATATTTCTGAAGGTGAAGACAAAGACGATGTAGACGTTGGCGTTCTTGAAGCATTCTCCCTTCTTGTTAGAGATGCATTATTGCCCTTCTCCTTCAAAAATGTCCTTTAGATCTTCGTGTTTGCCTAAGAGAGTTTTCTTGATGGTCTAGAGACGAGCCTCTCTCAACTAATTCAAATTTGTGGCTTTGGAGGCAAAAGAATCGATGCCAAAGAAGGAGAGGAGCCGCTCTTTAAATATGTATCGGGAGTTAATGTCAACATTAGTATTACTGCCCAACGATAGCTACTTTAGGAAACCTTTCTATCCTTAGAAAACAATTTTTTTGGAAACATTTTCCTCCAAAAATGGACCTTCCGAAAGATATCGTCTAGTGTTAGTGATACCGCTCGACGACATCCCTTTTCTTTTTTAGCACCAAACTTCCTATCTTGCAATTTTTCCTTCCACGACGATATTGTCATTTTGATTGATGTTAACGTCAATGTTAGTTACTACTGCCAGAGTTAGTTTTTAAAGCCCAGAGTTAGCGAAAACTTTTCCAGCTAGTAGATGACGTTATTCTCTTTATGGAATGGGGTGACACGTTCTGTTACTCTTCTAGGATTGAAAGTTATGGTTGTTTTATTATTCTACAATCAAAGTCGTCTTTTTGTTATTTTTAAAGTATACACGCTCCTGTGTCACGCCCATGACAAAGGGCTTGTCTCCCCATTCAACTCATGCTTATACTTTAATGACTTGTGCACTATAAACACACAAATACTATATCAAATGCATCACGGTATTTATTATTCTGAAATCAAGAGATGCGGAGCGCATGCTCCAACAATCTTCTCATTTTGATAATAACAAATATATGTATGCGAATTTAATGAATTTAAACATACTTGTGTTTGTATAAAAGTACGATAAAAGATATGCATGAAAAATAGGTCTATAGAGTGATAAATTTAAATAATGCATACAATATGAATACTCCCCTATATAAGTGTTCATTATATATTTTACTCCCCCTAAATATAATATCTATTCAACTAGATTTCTAAATTTATTCTCCCCATTTTGTTATTAACAAAAGTGTACAGTGATGAGTGAAAGTTATGAGTTTAAGTTGGGTACACTTAGTGAAGAGTTTTCATGATCAAGCATAAAGTAAAGTATGCACCTTTTATGACTACTCCCCCTATATAGATGCTTCATATGAAAAAAAAATTTAATGTATTCCCCCTAAATTATGAAATTTATGCAAAATATTCTCTCCCTTTTTGGTAGTATTAAAAGTGGGTAGAAGAGAGAGTTTGCAGTACAAATTTAATGAAATCTATGTAGAGAAAAATAGGATGCAATGTACATGTTCATAGATACAACTATATCACTTGCTGACAAAATTTATACATGATTGAATAAAGTAGTATAGTGATAAAAATATAGTACGTCATTTAAACAAAAATACCACTTATTAAATATATTATACCACTTGCTGAGAAAATATATACTTATGATTAAGCATATGTGGCATGCATAAAAAATTTGGTAAGCACTCTTAAATTAAGTATTCTTGTAAAAATAGGATCAAATAAATGATAAAGAGTTTTAAGCCTCGTAAGAAGATGTTTTCAATTCAATTCAAGTCCAAAAGATGCTATTTCATTGAAATTTTGCCAACTTGATTTCAAAATATCAAAAAGTGATAAGAACTACAATGTAAACTAATTTGTATTTTAAGTAAACATAAACATTGTAGCGGTCATGATTTGTTCTCTAGTGCATTTACTAAAGATTATAGAAAATATTGCAGGTATGTATTATAGTCCAATTCTCATGAATAAAAGTTTTATGAAAGATAATGATGTGTATAAAATAGTTTTTTGACAAAATATACAAGTGAATTAATCAAAATATATGATAATATATAATAAAATAACACAATATTAAATACACAAATAATATTACTTTCACTATCGTTCAATGAACATGAGTAAGGAGTACAATAACCAAGGTGCATTGTACACACAATTACTTATTAAGACTTATTAGGGGTGCAAAATAGTGCTTGAGGATCACATTTATTCATTTTTAACTTTATTTTTATTTCTGTGATCCAATGTACTAAGAGAAGTGGTTAATATATTTAATTGCTATAAGACATTTTACAATCTTTTTCAAGATGCTCAGTCTCATAATATTCATTAAGACTTATTAGTAGGATGAATAGTGCTTGCTGGAGTTTTTCTTGACAAATCTTTGTATGATTTTTATTTTGGTGACTAAGGACTCTGAATTCACTTATTTTGGAGGCAATATCATTTTAATTTTAAATCACATTTCTTTAATGAATAAGTACATGAAAAAATAAAAAATAAAAATAATCAATTCAATGTAGTGTAGGTAATCTATTTATACATTTTAATTATTATATTATTACACACATAGGTCGTCAAAATAATCAATTCATGCAAGTATAAGATTAAACACACATAGGTCGTCAAAATAAGTGAGTGAATGAATCATTATTAAATTTAAAGCATTACTCATGCTTGGAGGCATGCTAAACAATCATACACATATTTTCTACAATCAATTTCAGTACACATTATAAGATAATATTCAAGGCATGACAAAACAAAATAATAGTTTAAGAAATTTGAAAATTAAATTAGACACTATTTAATCTTAAATTGATATAATTAAGCATCCTTGACAATGATAAGGAAACAAACAATTTTTCAATTTTTTTTATTTTATAAAATTATAAAATAATAACCATGCAATAAAAAACATATTTTTGTTCTTTTGAAAATGTTGTGTAATTTTATATTTGATTTTTAAATACTTTAATTTAAATAATTTTCTAGAAAACATAAAAGTATATTAAAAGTACATCAGTATAAATATCTTCTATGCTAGAGAAAATGCAAAAAAGAAATTGAAAAATCAGTTTTAATGCTACTGGTGATGCTAGCACTATCGCTAACGCTAGCAATAGAGATTTGGTATTTAGCTTAAAAACATGATTTTTGATAATTTTTCATTCTTATTTTTCTTGATTTATGTTTTCTAAGATATGTGATACTAGTTACCGCAAAGAGTTTTGAATAATACTGAAAAAATTGCGGATTTTTTATTTTTAGCCTAAGGTGACAAGAATATGTGATTTTTCAAAAATACTTGTTCTTTTCAAACAATATGAAAGCATAAAGAGATATATTATGAAAAATACAAGATATCATAATTAAACAAAACATGCATGACATGAATAATATTCATGCAATGCATATGAGTATGCCCTAGATTAAGATACCCTAGTTATGTGTCTACACTCTAGACCAGTGCCGAGTGACCAGTGGGCATGAGGAGGTGCACACATGTCATGGGTTGTGGTGTTAATCATATACGCATACAAAAGATGACGCTCAACCTAACACTTTTTTCCTTAGTATCTCAAGGCCTCACTGGAACCGTCTCCAGTTATAGACAAGACATGACTTAGAGGTTAGGTCTCTAATGCACACAATCCTATACCCTCGCTATTATGAGACACATATAGTGGGTGACTTTGTTGGATCCCTAGTTGGATTTGGGCTAGGTTCACTAATTAGGATGATTGACCCACCATGTATAGCCAGGGTCATGTCTTTATGTCATAGAGTTTAGGTTAAGTCCTTAGAATCAATCTTACATGGACCAGCCAACAGAAGATTTCAAAAGACTCAAGACTTAGAAGAAAATCAGGTTCAGAAAGTGAGTTCGACGTTCGTCGAACTTAGCTCGATGATAGTCGTGCTCCGCTCAACGAACTCAGAGTAAATTCTCTGAGTTGAGCTCGACGATATTCGAGCTCAGGTTGACGAAGTCTAGAAGTTCAACTTCAACACATTCTGTCCAGAATACTTTCTCTAAACTCAGGTCGATGAAGTCCATTTATCAGCTCGACGAACTGTGACCGTAGAATTGTCAAGTTATTCACAGAAAGCAGTTAGCTGATCTCAGGTCGACGAACTTGGATCTCAGGTCGACGAACATGATTTCTCTGGTCGACGAACTTTGATCTCAGGTAGACGAAATCTGTTCTCTGGTCGACGATTTTTGTGAAGTTCCAGACTTAGTATTTCCCGCAATTTCTGTCTTTATTCCATATTATTTAACAATATTTTTCGGAGTAATTAGTGCATATATTCTCTGAATATAGCCGTTAGTGGCAGCATTGATTATGGTCTTCATTGGGTTAAATATTTGCTTAATTAATTAGGATAGTTGGGGAAATTCATTAATGCAAATATTCTCTCCAGCCGTATTTCATTCTCCAGGCAGTCATCATTCAATGGAATGGAATTCAAAATTCAAAGGAGAATTCGACTGAAGATATAAAAGAGTTTTTCTTTACAGTCTTGACAAGAATACAGATACAGAAAAGATCTACAGCAGAACATTCTGAACCTTCTCTGTACAGAAAACATTTTGTTTTCTCCTTGACCTTACTCAAGAAGAAGAACAACAACAAATATAAATCAAGAGTCTTCTTCAACTCCACTCCAGGATTCTTCAAGGACAAAAAACTTCTATCTGTCAGAAGTTCTTAGATCATTTTCAAGTCAAGGCTGAAGACTGAAGACCTACACCTTGTGCAAGACCCCAAGTGATATTGAAAGGAGTTCTTGACAACAGTAAATCCACTACTCTTCTTAGTTGCTTGAGAAAGAGAATACATCATCAATCTCCCCCCCCCTGTATAAAGGGTTTATTAACTCCCTTCAAAAGTTTATTTAACTTTTGGGCACCTGATCAAAAGCTCATAGGTAGCAGCCGCCTGATCAAAACCTGCTAGTGGATTCCTACCAGGGTGGTAGAAGAGTGGATGTACTCTGGTTGGGGAGCCACTATAAAATTTCTTATGTTGTCTGGTTGCCCTTTTTCTTGCTGTTTTGTTGTGGCTATGATAGATTATGCTAGTTGTGTTGTGTTAGATTAGATTGACTTAGATTGCTCTTGCTTTCTTTTAATCTTGGTATCTCTTATTTTCATTACTCTGATAATATTTAAAACATCAAAAAGATTTTGGATTACTCTATTCACCCCCCCTCTAGAGTAAATCAGGTCTAACCCCATTTTCAATTGGTATCAGAGGAGTTTCCTTTGGTTGTACAAGCTAACCCTTGAACCAAAAGATCATGTGTTAGATCTGATCTCTATTTCTCTTAGGGTTATTTAGTTCACAGCATGACACAGAATAAGGATTATGCAAGCACCAGACCTCCAGTCTGCAACTTGAATAAATTTGTTATTTGGAAGGCAAGAATAAGACTGTATATGAATTCAATTGATGAGGACATCTACAATTCTATTTTGATAGGTCCTCCTCAACCTACAACATCTACATCTACATCAACATCAAGCACACATGTTGTTTTGCCACCTGAGTGGACAAATGCACAGAAAAAGACAAAGATTGTAGATGCAAAGGCCATGCATATCTTATCCCAAACTATGTCAGATGACATATTCCAGAAGGTGGCTGAGTGCACATCTACAAAGGCAATCTGGGACTCACTCAACCAGATGGTTGTTGGTTCAGCAGATGAGAGAAAAGATACAAGATCAACTCTCATCTCCTCGTAAGAGAACTTCAAGAAGGATGAATCAGAATCTATTAGTGACATGTACAACAGATTAAGTTCCATTATCAGTAAATTGAAGACCTTGGACAAAGACATCTCTCTCACTAAGGTGAATGATAAAATCCTCATATGCTTCCCAAGCTCATGGGATTCCAGGATCTGGCCAATTAAGGAGGCCAGAAGTCTTAATGAGATTTCCACATAATCTCTCCTGGGAAAGCTCAAATCTTATGAGCAGTTGATAAAGTCTAGGGAAGCTGCAAAAAAGAAGACTCCCTCATCAACAAGAAAGGTGCAGAATATAGCTTTTAAAGCTACAGAAGAACCAGAAGCTTCAACATCAAATGAAGAACTCATAAGTCTCTTAGCCAAGAGATTCTACAAGATGGTTAGGAAGGACTTCAAGAGAAAGTCATCCAGGCAGGACGACAAACCTAGGTATGATAAAACACCTACTAAAGAAAGAGTGTGTTTTGGGTGCAGGAAACCAGGACACTTCATCTCAGAGTGTCCTGAAAATCTAAAGAAAAAAAGGAGAAGAGAGAAAGACTCTAGAAGATAGCAATACAACATGCCTTACTCTAGCAAGTACAAAAAGAAGGAGAAGGGCATTGTTGCTGAAGCCTGAAGTGATACAGAAGATGAATCCACATCCTCTAGCTCCAGTGAAGAGGAAAAATAGGCAAAGGCAAGGGAAGTCTGCCACATGGCTATCAATGCCTATTGCAGCCAATCTGATACTGAAGAACAATCAAATAATGTAGAAGCTTCAGAATCTGAAGCTGATCAGGTGAAATATTATCCTACCACAAAGTAACAGTGGTATCTAGATAGTGGTTGTTCTAAACATATGACTGGAAACAAAGACAACCTAAATAATTACAAGTGCAAGCTGGGACCAAAGGTGATCTTTGGTGACTCAAATTGTGGCCAGACTAAAGGCTTTGGAGAAGTTAAGATTGGAGCAGTTACTTTCAAAAAGGTTGCATATATAAGTGAACTGAAACATAACCTCATCTTCATAAGTCAACTATGTGATGAAGATTACCATGTATCTTGTAACTAAGCTCTTGTATTATTTCTACTAAAGAAAACCAAACTATTTTAACTGGAAATAGACAAGTAAACATATATGTAGTTAATTTTCAATCTACAACATCAGATATTTATTTATTTAATCTTGTTAGCAATCAGAATGATTTATGACATAAAAGATTATGTCATGTTAATTTGAAAAATATTGCTTGGTTATTTAAAGACAACCTTATTAGAGGATTGTCTTCTAGTCCCTACAAAAAGGAAGGCTTTTGTAGGGCTTGTCAATTAGGCAAACAAACTAAATCTAGCTTTAAATCAGTTAATAAGAGTGATTCACCTAGGATCTTGTACTTACTACACATGGACCTTTTTGGCTCTATTATTGTACAAAGCCTAGGATGGAAATCTTATACTCTAGTTATTGTAGATGACTTCTCAAAATTCTCTTGGGTATTCTTTCTAAGATCTAAGTCAAATACAATCAAGGTTCTTACAAATTTTCTCAAGACCATGCAGATTTAGTACTCTACTCAAGTTGCATTGATCAGAAGTGATCATGGTACTGAGTTTGAGTCTCTTCTTCTACAAGGGTTCTGTGAGAAGGAAGGTATCAGACATTGCTTCTCAGCTCCTAGAAATCCTCAACAAAATGGGGTAGCTGAAAGGAAAAAATAGAACCCTAATTGAAGCTACAGGCACATTACTTGCAGATGCTTACATGCCCCTATCCTTTTGGGCAGAGGTTGTGAGCACATCAAACTATGTACTGAACAGAAGCTTAATACATAAACTTAAGAATAAGACTCCCTATGAATTGCTTAAAGGGAAGAAACCTAAAATCACATATTTTAAAATATTTGGTTGCATACGCTATATTCATAACAATGACAAGAAATATATTAGAAAGTTTGAAGCTAAGGCTGCAGAGGGAATTTTTCTAGGATATTCTCAAGTCAGCAAAGCTTATAGGGTGTTTAATAAATCTACTATAAAAATTGAGAAATCTGTTCATGTAACTTTTGATGAAGCTAACATGTCTTATACGGAGAAAGAAATTTTTACCAACAGTACATTGCAAGTACCATCTTGTGTGAGAGATTGGATGATCTAAGCCTCACCCAAGAGGTTCCAATACATCCCTCTCCACAAGTTGAAGAAGAAAGTGAAGAAGAAAGTTTAAAGGTGGCTGAAACCTATCCAACAGCTAATGAAATTCCACAATAGAAATTTATCTCCTAAGGTGTTGCTCAACCAACTCCACCCACTAAATTTATCACACTTAGGGATCACCTTGTATCTCAAGTGTTTGGAGACATTTCAGTTGGTGTGCAAACAAGGCATCAACTCAACCAAGACTTGATGCATGTCTGCTTCATATCTCAAATTGAGCCCCAATTCATTAAAGATGTAGAGCAAGATCCCCATTGGATTGTTGCAATGCAAGAGGAGTTTAACCAATTTAAGAGATGCAGACTATGAGATTTAGTTCCAAGACCCAAAGACTACCCAGTCATTAGAACTAAATGGGTATATAGGAACAAGCTTGATGCCCAAGGTGTCATAATAAGGAATAAATCAAGGCTTGTTGCTTAAGGCTATATACAAGAGGAAGGAATTGATTATGACCAGACTTTTGCACCTGTTGCAAGGTTAGAAGCAATCAGGATCTTCCTTATATATGCTGCCTACAAGAAATTCAAGGTTTATCAAATGGATGTCAAAAGTGATTTTTTGAATTGAGAACTTAAAGAAGAGGTTCATGTAGGACAACCTCCAGGTTTTATCTCTCCAACCTATCCCTCTTATGTATTTAAATTGTATAAAGCTCTCTATGGTCTAAAGCAAGCTCCAAAAGCTTGGTATGAAACCTTAGCTAGCTTTTTTTAGAGCATAAGTTTTCTAGGGGCATAGTAGATAGGATATTGTTCACTAGACACCATAAAGATAAAATTTTATTAGTACAAATTTATGTAGATGACATCATTTTTGGGTCTACAGATTCCAAACTATGCAAGAGGTTCTCTGACCTCATGTATTCAAAGTTTGAAATGAGTAGCATGGGTGAGCTCTCCTACTTCCTTAGTCTCTAAGTGAAGCAGTTACCTGATGTCATCTTCATATCTCAGGCTAAGTATGCTAAGGAGCTTATCAAAAAGTTTGGGATGGTTGTTGCCTCAGCAAAGAAAACACTCATGGCTTCTAATGTTGTAATTGACTCTAATGAACATGAGAAACCTGTTGATTAGAAATTATATAGGGTCATTGTTGAGTCCCTGTTATATCTTACAACAAGTAGACCTGATATAATGTTTGCTACATGTCTTTGTGCAAGGTTCCAAGTGAACCCTAAAGAATCTCACCTTACTTTTTTAAAAAGGATTTTAAGATATATAAAGAATTGTCCTAGTCTAGGACTCTGGTATCCAACTAAGTCAGAGTTTGAGTTAACTGGATACTCAGATGCTAACTTTGTTGGATGTAGAGTGGATAAAAAAAGTACCTCAGGGACATGTCAGTTCCTTGGTATGAGATTAGTGTCCTGGTTTTGCAAGAAGCAGTCATCTGTGTCTACATAACCTGTTGAAGTAGAATATATATCATCTGGTAGTTGTTGTTCGCAGATACTATGGATTAAGAACCAACTCCTAGATTATGGGTTCAACCTAAATAATTCAACTCTACTATGTGACAACACAAGTGCAAATTCTATTGCACAAAATCCAGTCCTTCATAGTAGAACTAAGCATATAGACATTAGGCATCATTTCATTAGAGGGTGTGTAGACAAAAATAAAATTAAGCTTGTCTACATCTACACTGATTTGCAAAGAGCAGATATCTTCACCAAACCCTTGGATGAGAGGAACAATCTGTTCTTTATAAATAAGCTTGGTATGATCAGTGAAGAAGCCTTAATTTAATTTCTGTCTATGGTCGACGAATTTTTCAAAGTTTGTCTAACGGAGATTGACGATCTGAGAAAACTTTCTAGAGAAATTCGTCGAACGGAGATCGACGAACTCTATGTGAGTGAAGTTGTTTTCGTCGACCGGAGATTGACGAATTTGCTTCAGAAATTTTCATCGAACGGAGCTCGACGAAATGTTTTCACTTCTTTTGACTGGGATCGATGAATTCTTTTGACTATAAAATATTTCGTCGACCCCAGATTAAAAAATTTTTATTTTTCGTCGGACGGAGTCTGCGGCTTCATATTTTGAAAACTTTATATCTAGGTTTTCTTCGACCTTCGTCCTGCGCTTTCAGTTCTCTTGCACTTGATCTCTTTGTTTTTGTTGCAGACGAATTCATGGCAATTCCGGCGAGCACTCTTGCCGTAATGAAGTTTGACATGAGTTTTGATACTGACTTCGACTCCTTTCAGCATTCTGACCCGATCTTTGTGGAAATTTTGAAATTATTTGAAGAACAAAATCTGAAGCAGTTCATGACTCACAAAATCAAGATAGCCATGACAGAGATAAAGGAATGAGTATTTACATCTATAACATTAGAAGATACTATGACGGGAACAATATCTGGTAACAACGTTTCCCTTTCCCCCACTGTACTAACCAAAGTTTTTGGTGTACTGAATGGTGATGAAGCAATCAAAATGGACAATGAAGATTATGAGAATATGCTGCTTAAGATGGTTCACTCTGGAGAAAACCCAAACAAGCTATTAAAAAAGAACTTATCTGCTGAGTATAAGTTTTTGGTCGATGTAGTCTGCATAGTGCTGCTAGGCAAACACACCACCCATAATTACATCACCAGACACCAGTTCATGGTGATGGGTGCTCTAGTAGAGAAGAAAGCAGTAAACTAGGGCAAACTGCTATTTGATTTAATTAAGAAGAAGAATAATAAGAAAGAGGTCTTTTTTGGAAAGATACTGTGAATATTTCTTCATGAAATGGCTCCATAACATCTGGTCTTCTCGACAGTGTTCATAAATGCCTCCAAAAGGCTTACATCATCTGCCATGTTTGGCAGATGTGAGAGGAAGATCACCAAGCCATCCAAGGCTTCATCCTCTACAAGAACTCTGAGAGCACTAGGGCCATAACAGCCGCTCCTCCACCTACAGAAGAAGTTCCTTCCTCCACCAACATTCCTTCTCCTCCTCAACCTCAACCAAAACAACAACAACATCATCATCTACCCACACCAACTCCATCACCAGTTCAATCCCCAGTTCCTACTTCACCAACTCCCCAACAACATCAACCCACACCAGCATCAACCCCAGTTCCATCTCCTGAGCACATCACTCCACCTCAATTTCCACTTCCACCTCATTTAAATTACACACACCCTAAAACATTTATCTCATCCCACACCTTCAATCTACTGTTTCCTCCACCATATCTGCATCAAGAACCCATTTCCTCCCCCCACAATAACAATTCCCCTTTCTACAACTGCAACTCCCTCTATTACCATCCCTCCACTCACTCAAACTGACATTCCCTCTATTATACCTGACTACACACATACAGATATGTCCAGTGCATTCTCTGTCTGTTCAAATTGTGGTCATCACACTCCATACTCCTCCACTTCTCCAGAATCTCTCTATCTCAACTTTTTTGATATTGCTAAAGACCGTCTTGCATTCATTTCTCCCACCCTTACCAGGCTTATAGCTGATGATATAACTACACTTACTACTTCCATCACATCTCTTTCTGTCAAAGTTGCTACCTTGTCCCCTGTCCCTTCTTCTGGGGGACTGGCTTCAGGACCCCCTGAAACCAATCAGGGGGAGATGCTCTGTGATGAAGAAGCTCTAGTGGTGACAGCAGCAGCAGACTCAGTAATGTCAGATTCTTCAGAAGAAGCAGCCACTCCTACTAAACTCATAGATTTAATTGATTCTGATACAGATATAGATGAGTCAGTTATAGCTGAAATAAATACTGTTGGTGATTATATTATAAATCCCACAATTAATCTGAATTCTTTATTAGATTTATTCAATTTTGTCTACAGAGATATTCTACCCATCTCTTCTTATCAGCAATCCTTGGCTATAGTTCCATACACTGCACTAATAAGCCCCACAGTTGTCAAGCAACTTAAAGCTAGTTTTGTAATAACAGAGCCACCAGTTGTACCATCCCCTTCCAAGGACAGTTCTTCTCCAGAAGCTATTTCAAATCCAACATACAAAATGGATAACAGTCCCCTCCCTGATTTAGATGAAATCATCATGGCTGACATTGAAGAAGAAAATAAGTTAATGCCTGAAAATTTATTAGTTGTTGAAAATGTTCCTGAAACAGTTCCTCCAGCTCTTCCAGAATCTCAAGCACAACCTCAGGCTGAAAAGCTAATTTCCAAATATCTTCTGAAGGCCATTAATACATTATATGATAATCCTCAAGTTTCTTTTGATGATGAAGATGAGGATGATGATTCTAATGATGATAACTCTGCTGCCAAGAAGAAAGTCTCAAAGAAGAGAAAGGCTGCTCTCATTGCTGCTCCCAAACCAAATCCGACACATGATACACCATATTATATCCTACAGAAAATCACTCTATATCCTGGGATGCCAGCTTGGATGTGAATTTCAAAGAATGAACAAAAAGAAAGAAAGAAAAGCATGAGATACTCCCCGCCTCCTCCTCAAAGTAACTAGAGAGGTCCTCCTCCTGCTCTTCCACCTAATGTTGGTGCTTCTGGAAGTAGTTCTCAGAGATCTACCTCCTATGCTCAAACTTATCAAAGACATCAAGGTAGATCCTCAAGATATCAATTAAGCAGCCAACAGAGGTATTCCCCCAGTAGACAACAACAACATCAGCATCAACAACATCAACAACAACAACAGCTACAACAACATCAAGCTCCTGATATAGAAAAAGCTGAAAGTCCAAAAAGACCTGCATCTCCACATATTCCATTTGTGGATACTAAAACTGAGACAACATCAAGGATGGCCAGATTCCAGGAACTTGTTGGATTATTAATGATAAATAAAGCTAAAGCTGAAGGGAGAGATCTATCCCAATACTCAATAATGTCAATATACAGAAAGGAAGAATTAAAAAAGTATGAAAAAGCTAATAAATTTTTCAAAGTAGATGCCTACATGAATCTGCATCCAGAAGTTGTTGTTCCAAGAGCACTTCTCTCAACATTATTGGAGCTGCTGATTTGACCATGTCTAAGAGAGAAGCAGCTAATCCAAATAAACAAATCAAATTTACACAGCCTTCTGACCAGGACAAAGATGACAAGAAAAAGCAGAAGAAGAAATGGTTTATTCTGTTTAATTTTTTGACTGTCTGAACTTTATTTGTAATTGTCACAAAGCTACTGATTATGTACATATTTGTTGAATCATTTAAATTTGATTCAATAATGAAATAATCTTTTCATTTCATAGAGATAGGGGACATCATTCACATGGATATAGTAAGTCTAGCTTAGGCTGTCTTAATGGGTAGTGTTTACATTTTCTCTTTCACTTGTAGTATGGGGAAGGAGTGGGCTTTAGAACTAGGAGTCTTACTAATTTAGTATTTTACTAAAGAATCTAATTCTATCAATTGTGATCGTTTTGTGAAAGCTGAAAACGAACTTTGATCTCAGGTCGACGAAATCTGTTCTCTGGTCGACGATTTTTGTGAAGTTCCAGACTTAGTATTTCCCTCAATTTCTGTTCTTATTCCATATTATCTAGCAATATTTTCATGAGTAATTAATGCATATATTCTCTGAATATAGCCGTTAATGGCAGCATTGATTATGGTCTTCATCAGGTTAAATATTTGCTTAATTAATTGGGACAGTTGGGGAAATTCATTAATGCAAATATTCTCTCCAGCCGTATTTCATTCTTCAGGCAATCAGCATTCAATGCAATGTAATTCCAAATTCAAAGGAGAATTTTACTGAAGATATAAAAGAGTTTTTCTTTACAGTCTTGACAGGAATACAGATACAGAAAAGATCTACAGCAAAACATTTTGAACCTTCTCTGTACAGAAAACATTTTGTTTTCTCCTTGACCTTACTGAAGAAGAAGAAGAACAAATACAAATTAAGAGTTTTCTTCAACTTCTACTCCAGGATTCTTCAAGGACAACAAACTTCTATCTGTCAGAAGTTCCTGGATCATTTTCAAGTCAAGGCTGAAAACTAAATACCTACACCCTGTGCAAGATCCCAAGTGATATTGAAAGGAGTTCTTGACAACAGCAAATCCACTAGTCTTCTCAGTTGCTTGAGAAAGAGAAGACATCATCAATCTCTCTCCCCCTCCTGTATAAAGGGTTTATTAACTCCCTTCAAAAGTTTATTTGGTTTTTGGGCACCTGATCAAAATCTCATAGGTGGCAGTCACCTGATCAAAACATGCTAGTCGATTCCTACTAGGGTGGTAGAAGAGTGGATGTACCCAGGTTGGGGAACCACTATAAAATTTCTTGTGTTGTCTAGTTGCTCTTTTTCTTGTTGTTCTTGTTGTGGCTGTGATAGATTAGGCTAGTTGTGTTGTGTTAGATTAGATTGACTTAGATTTCTCTTGCTTTTTGTTAATCTTTGTATCTCTTATTTTCATTACTCTGATAATATTTAAAACAACAGAAAGATTTTAGATTACTCTATTCACCCCCCCCCCAGAGTAAATCGGGTCTAACCCCATCTTTCAGACTTATCATGGGCAGACTAAGAATTTGATTCTAAGCACCTATTTATAAACAATGGCTTTTTATATGTTATGAATTTTAGAAATTTAGCAAAAAAATATAGGAAAAGATAGTGATAATTAAAGTAGCAAAATAATTTTTCAGAAATTAAACATTTAGAAAAATTGGGATTTTAAAAAAAATAGGGATACCACCGGAGTTAGAACCTAACGTCGGGCGCTAGAAACAAAGGTTACATCTTTGTTTAAAACACAGTTTTTGCAATTTTTTAAATTCCGATTTTTCTTGATTATGATTTAACATGTTAGAGGCTATTTAATGCAACAAAAATCATGAAAATAGTCAAAAGTTCAGCATTATAAATTTTTAGTCTAAGACCCCTAATATCTCATTTAAATCTAATTTTACAATGATTTTACTATTCTTGATAATATCTCTTAGGAAATTCAGTCTTCAATTTATAGTGATATTACAAGATAATTATAGGCAATGAATTTAAAATGAAAAAAATATAAAAATAGGATAGATATGACACTTGAAAATAATTTGACTTTTTATTCAATTTTATTCCATTTGATTCATTAAAAAATTTAGGCTTAATGTGTGAAAGTCATATTATAAACTATGTGAAGTGACCATGAACAAGTTTGCTAAAACAAAATACAAAACAAAAGCAAAAAAGAAATTAAGCATATTATGAAGTAAAGTATTGTGCATTTCATTTTGATTTGTTTTTACTTCATACAATTTGTGGGTACTAATGGATAAAAGATATATGTATCTAAAGTGAATCGAGTGAAAAATTTTCTTTGGGTACCCAAATACAACATGATAATTCATGGTAAGATAATAATGAATGAGCCCTTTTGAGTAGAATAGGTGCATCATTTTTAATGATGGGCTTTCATTCATACTTTGGTTGAATATTTTTTTATAAGACAAATTTTTATAATCATTAAATTGAGGCTTAGACAATAATTTTTGAAAGTATTATTAATAGAAAATTTGTTAACATTTACTTTAATATTAGGAGAAACTAAATGTAGATTAAATATTCTACTATGTATACATTTTATAAAATTTGAAACACTAGTAGGTACCTTACACATTTTTGAAGATAAACTAAACATAAAAGATTTTTATTATTTGAAATGTTTCGCACAAACACTTTTAATAATTCTAGTTTATCCTTTAAAGTATTATTTTCATTTAATAATGTTTTACTATGCTATTTTGAAATTAAATGCTATTTTCCAAATACTTGAATTTTTCTTTAAAATTATTGCAATCAAAAGAAGGTTTAGAGATTTCAACTAAAGAGCATGAGGGAGAACTAAACACATCAAGCTTTAGTTCTACATTAAGTTGTACTTTTAAAAATTTTGTTTTCCAAATGAAATTTTGAATTAATATTTTTTATTTTTTTAATTCTACATTTAGTCATACCCAGCATATGCAATATAGAAATAGAGGTTGAAACAAGGAGGGAATTGATTTAATTATAATATATTTGGAGGAGATAAGATTTGAACATATAATTCCTTTGACATCTTCATTGTATTCTTCCATTGATGAGTTTTCTTCTTCCCTTCCATTTGATGTGATCTCATCAATTGATAGATCTTCCTCCATGCATGAGTATTCATCGATTTTTTTCTCTTGGATTCATAGGAAATTGATCTTGTTCATCATCTGTGGAAGGAAGACTATAAGTAATCTTAAGAAATTTTCAAATATCATAAGCAGTAGACAAAGTATAAATAAGTTTGAAAATTTCTTAATACAGCGCGCAAAATAAACTATTCATTAATTTAGTATTTAAAAACATTAATTTTATTTAGAATATTTAAGGGCTCTTTAATAATAATATTTCAAACTTTTTCATCTAAAAATTTTAGAAACTTTTCCATTCGATTTTTTCACCCCTTATAATTTTAACTCATAATTAAAGGTGGTGCTAGAGATTTTTCATTAGATAAATTTTATCCCCTCTAGTAGAAGTGAGATCATAAAGCGTCATTATTCCCGGTTGTAAGACCGTTACAGATTAACCTAGCTTTGACATCAATTGTTGGATCTTTAGATGCCATTAGAGGGGATGAATAATGATTTTTGGAAACTAAATCTTATTTAAAATAGCAGAGTTTGTTAAAGAAGTTTCAAAATATTTTATAAAAGAATATGTTTTACTATCTAAGAAAATATTATATTGAAGATTATTTTTTAAAAATATCGGATTTTAATATTCCCTCACTACTGTCGGCGGTATGAGTTACCACTTGGCGCTAGTCACAAAAAGTGAAATCCATGTGTACCTTTTGAAAAGTAATTTGCAATATATTTACCGTTGATATTTTGAGGGAGAAATATTGTTTAGAACATTTTAGAATAGGAAATAAACCAAGATAATAGAATAATCGAAAGCATGATTTTATTTCACAAGGAATTGATTAAAAAATGTTTGATTTCTATGACGCTAGAAATCGAGGCAAAATATGAAAATCCATTTTTTATGTTCAATACCGACCCTTCTCCTAAAGACTGGTTGATTCTTGTCTATCTCCCCCAAATACGGTCTCGAATATCCCCTTAGATCTACTATTTACTTAGTCGACACAACATGAGGTAAATTACTGAATCTTTCCTGGAATCCGACGTCCACTCCGGACGATTTTCCCTCTAAGTCCCGTAAATCCTAGTCGCCAACAAATATGACAAATTTTCAATGGAATCCTTCCCAGTATCTGTTGTTTTCCCCTGATAATTTCTCTACTGATACAAAAAGATAAAAAGAGATACAAGAGAAATGAAAAGCAAGAAAAACTCTCCAAAGATTTTTGAAGGTAAAGACGAAGGTGATGCGGACGTTGACGTTCTTGAAGCGTTCGCTCTTCATGTTGGATGCACATTGTTGCCCTTATCCTTCAAAAATCTCATTTAGATCTTCGTGTTCGCCTAAGGGAGTTCTCTTGATTGTCTAGATACGAGCCTCTCTCAACTGAATATCTTTATATATTGGTGCGAGCAAATAGACAGACACACACATGCACATGCAGCCTCCCCCTCCCCCCCCCCCCCCCCCCCCCGCCACACACACCAACATACCCCCCACACGTGCATCTTCACACGGGTTACGCACATACTCGATGCTCTCCTCCGTGATAGTACTACAACTATGACAGTTATTTTGCAAGCAATTTCCTTCACTCGGGTTCACCTAATTCACACGACGGCTAACCCTTTGCCCCCCCCCCCCCCCCCACGTGTGTAGCATTTTAATTGTCACTTAATTTGAAATTGTATGATCGCCCGCTTCAAAGACTGCACAAGGCCAAGGAACATAGGCGGTCGTGCATGGCCAAGGCACGAGAGATGCCAGGTGAGATAGGACAGTCGGGTGGTCGTCCAGTGCGGGGCAAAGCTGGGAACGTGCGCTAGCATCCCCACCGGCCGTGGGCGACTCATTAGATGGTTAAAAGAGGTTCCTCCATCCCCCATTATGAGCACTATTATAATGAGGGGGTCTGTTATCTACAATCCGTTTTTGGTGGAGATAGTTTTATTCGCAATCCACCTCAAATTATAAATAAGAGGGGTTCTTATAAAGTTTTGATACAGGCATCCTTCATTTATAAGAATTCTAGGATATGCATTGCCGAAATTCCCTCATCTCCTATTAACTTAGTGGGGGCATGGGGCCAAGTGGGGTTGAGCAAAGTCAACCCACTAACTCTTTGGCCAAACTACCCCGAAACACTACGTGCACACCGCGCGCGACCAAACTGTCGCACCACCAATCGTTCGCCCATTGTCGACCCTCTGGCTATGTGACCTTAGGGTCAGACACAACCGCAAAACCCTCATGACCAACCTTCATGTAACATCTCAACTTCTATTGAGTGACTAGGACCCTAGTTAACCCAATAAAAGTAACACAATCCTCTACACGATGCCCAAGAAGCTAGGAGGTGACCTCAATTTTGAATATTGAGCATGCGTTCTTCGATTTTAGTTACGATAATTGCATTAGACTCGTATAGTCAATATGAGTGCAATGGAACTCATTTTGTTTTGTTCTGAGCTCATATGGAGAATATGACCATTTGAGTATCGTAGTGCGTCATGAAGACGATGATTTTGAATATTGAGTAAATGTGCTCCGATTTGAGTTATGTCAGTTGTATTTGACTCATATAGTCAATACGTGTGCAACATTACTCGTTTAATTCCGATCTGAGACCATATGAAGAATATGACTATTTTTAGTATTGTAGTAAGTCACGAAGACGCTGATTTTGAATATTCAGCATACGTGCTTTAATTTGAGTTCTGTCAGTTGCATCAGACTCGTATTGTCAATACAAGTGCAACATAACTTATTTCGTTTGGATCTAAGATAATATGGAGAATATGACTATTTTGAGTATCGTAGTGCATCACGAAGATGTCGATTTTGAATATTGAGCATGTGTGCTCTGATTTGAGTTTTGTCAGTTGTATTTGACTCGTATAATTAATACGAGTGCAAAATAACTTGTTTCGTTATGATCTGAGGTCATATGGAGAATATGATCATTTGGAGTATCATAGTGAGTCACGAAGACGTCGATTTTGAATTTTGACCATACATGCTCCGATTTTAGTTCTGTTAATTGCTTTAGACACATATAGTCAATACAAGTGTAACGGTACTTGTTTCGTTCTGATGTCATATGAAGAATATGACCATTTGAGCATCGTACTGTGTAACAACCACAATATTTTAGAATATTGAGCAAATAAATTCAGAATTGATCACAGTTAGTTGGATTGGACTCGTGTGGTCATTACGAGAGCATCAAAATTCGTTACGGTCAATTCCGATGTCGTTTGGTCAATATTGGTCAAATCAAGCCTTTTGGTGTATCGAAAATCATGCACACACCAATATTACTCCAATATCCTAACATTGACCTGTCACCCGACGACTTGCACCTACTTTGACCTTGGCCCGCATCGGGGATTCACCTTAGGATTGACTTTGGTCAAACTTACTAAAAAACTAAATTTTTGAAAATTTGAAGTGGAATGTTCACTACCTTACTCACCAAGTCACCTTGGGCCCCACCTCCCAGCCCATGTAGGCCTGAATTCCAGCAAGAATTTCACTTTAAGAGTGGGCCTTGGGCCCAAAATCAAGTTGCTACCCCATCCTCTTATTTCTTTCCAAGGCCCAAGAACCAACCACTAAGGCAATTTCCCCCGGGATATGGAGAGAGAAAAGGCGGTGGTGCCGCTGGAAATTGCGGCTTCCGCGACACTCGAAAGCGTAAGCTCTGCTTAAGCTAACTCTGGAAGTTGTCGGTGGCACCAGGCCATCAGACAACCATTGGAGGAAGCATCTGCCCCCGACGAGCCAATCAGGAGTGGTGGCATGGCCGTCCGGTGATCGGACGGTGGTGGAGAGGCTCCGCAAGCTTTAAGCTTGTGGGAGGCTACAATTGTCGTCGGATCCCGTGATTGGGAACAGACGACTATGATCACATTAATTCCATCGAACAAATCTTTGCCTTCCCTCAACGTATGGACTCCTGATCCACTGTGGGGGAGAATACGCAAAATCTGCGGCACAATCTCAGCCGTAAATCGCCTTTGTGCTGTGTGTTGTTTTAATGAAACAATGGAGTTTTTAATTTTCTGAGTTTAATCTAAGGATCAAATCAAAAGGTTTTGAACACCAAAGTTATGCACATTGTTAAGGGATACTCCCTCAAAAAATTTGAAAATTTTTCAGAAAAGTTTAGTATTTTAAATAATTAATATATAAGTAATTTCGGCGACTTTAAAATATTAGTGGGACTGGGAGCAAACCTAATCCGAAAATTTTGGGAAAATTAATAGATATGACTAGAGCTTATACACACTCTCTGAATTAAATTGGAAATTTTTAGTGTTGACTTGCTATTTTTAAGGAATTAATCAAAAATAGTAATTTTCAATAACAAAATTCAAGGGGAAAATCTACCTTATTAAAACCCCTTAATTTTTGATATGTTGTGTATTAAATGAGTACATGCTCTATAGATTTTTATCAGCACTTATCAGACATTCTGATATAATTAAGGATTTAAATAAATGAGGGTCCCTAGTTTTGAAAAATGAACAGAAGGCTTTAATTTGAGAAAAAAGTTAGCAAGTACGACTTATAGTAGCACTGATGTTGCGGGCTAACTCGATGCCCGGTCGGACCGGATTCATATACACCGTCTTAGCTTACGGAGCGGTCGAGCGCGCACACAGTTAATGAAAATAAAAGGTTGACACACTCACACAAGATGTAATGACGTGGAAAAATCCCTCAACCGGGCAAAAAATCACGTGACCGGATTTGTGCCGGTCAACCTCCACTAGCTGCTTGTGATTACAATGTGTTCGAAGAATCGGGAGTGACAGGCCGCTCCCCGTTACAGCTTGGGGGGAGAGAGAGAGAGAGACTTCAGCTCCCAACGGGCAACACGCTGCGCCGCGGGAGCGACTTGGATACTAGAGTCCGAGAAGTGGTTCTGTAGCTTTGAATTTTGGACCGCGGCTACGGCACCTGTTCGCTCGCGGTGGTCTTCCTCCTCCTTCTTTCACCTGTTCCAGGACTTACGTGTTTTCCTGATGGCAGTACGCTGGTGGCTCGAGATGGCTGGAGGATGATCCGAGGGAGGAGTCCGGCAGATCTATCGCCTGAGGAATAAGATGACCGAGAGCCAAAAAGTAAATTATGAGGAGGCCATGGGGCTCCTTTTATAGCTTCCGGGAGGGGATCATGGCGGGCCCCACCACTAACTTGGTTGGTTAGTGGGTGGTTACCCACCAGATCGGACGACGAGGAAGGCCCACCACGATCGGATGGCGGGCATGCCGTCAACAGTAGCGGGTAGCCGGGCGGCGGAGGCGGCCGGCCGGTGGACAGGCGGTGGCCTGGCTGGCCGGCGACGACCCAGCTGGCGGCGGCCAGGCCTGGCTGGCGGCCTGGCCAGCATTGGCCTAGCCGACGGCGGCGGCGTGGCCGCGACCGCGGCGGCAAGGCCGGCGACCGGTTGGCCAGGCCGACGGCGGAGGCGGCCTGGCCGGCGGCGGCAGCCTAGCCGGCGGAGGTGGCGGCCTGGCCGGCGACAAGGTGTGGGCCCTCCCCCCTCCCCCCCCCCCCCCATGTTTTCCTTATCATGGGGAGTTCATGGGAGGTGGAGTTTGACTAGTTAACCCCATGATCTCCGACTTGGGGAGAAGATCATGGGGTAATCCCCCTTGTAAATAGTGGTGCAACCCGTCAATTGCCCCCCAAATCCTTATTGATGTAAAACGAAGCGAACAAGAGAATAAGGATTTTCCTGATGCAATCTTCTTTCCCGTTGCCATGACAACTTCTGGCGAGAAGGCGGAGGCGGTGAAGGGCGGTGCTTCGAAGGTACCCAGAGTAAACTTGTCGAAGGAGAGAGGCGGAAGGCAAGGCAGGCGGCGGAGGCAGCCTGGCCGCGGCCGCGGCGGCAAGGTCGGCGTCCGGCCGACCAGGACGCACGCTCCTATCCCCGCACATAGGTCGCGCTCCTATCCACAGTCTGCGCGTGGTGCGCACGCACCAGGCCGCGCGTGCAGGCGCGCGCACCTGTCTACGCGCACCAGGCCGCGCGCGCGGTGCGCGGGCACCTGTCCGCGCGCACCAGGCCGCGCGCGCGGGTGTGCGCACATCTGTCTGCGAGCATCAGGTCGCGCGCGCGGTTGCGTGCGCACCTGTCCGCGCACGGGCGTGCGCGCACCTGTTCGCGCGTGGATGCACATATACCTGTCCGCGCACACCAGGCCGCGCGCGGCGGTGCGAGCGTACCTGTCCACGCGCACCAAGTCGCGCGCTCCAGGCCGCGTGCGCGAGTGTGTGTGCATCAATCCGCGCGCATCAGGACGCGCGCGCGTGTACGCAAGCACCTGTCCGCGCGCGGGCATGCGCACACCTGTCCGCGCGCGGTTGCCCACGTACCTGTCCGTCCGTGCGTGCGGGCGGGCTCTTCCTTGGTCGTGCGCGTTCTTGTGCACGGGTGCGCAATCGGTTCACGTGTGGTTTGGGTTGCATGCGCTTGGATGTGTGACTTCAAGCCTTACTTTATTTTTATCTAGGCAAACCCGACTCTATCTTTTGTAGTGTACAGGTCTCAAAGCGTTCTTCCGGTCTGATGCGTCTGCATTCTTATTTGACCGATGACGGTGTTGAAATCTGTAGGAAGAAATATGGGCTTCCTGTTGATTTGGAGGTGAGGATTCCACGTTCCGAGGAGCGAGTCCAGAATCCTCCACGCGGGTGGTTGACGATTTGCGAAGTTTCCCTGAGATCCGGCTTTCGCCTCCCGCCATGTGAGGAGGTGATCGAGATATTGAAGTTCTGTGGGGTGCCGATTTCTCAGTTTATCCCAGTTGGAAATGCTGGAAATATGGGCTTAGTTGTCTTCTTTCGCGAGCATGGAGGACGGTTTTCTTTGGACCAATTCCGAGATTGGTGCGATGTCCGCTCCGATGGTGGCGAGCTGGTGGAGGTCCGCAGTAACAAAAGTTAGTTGGAGTTTGAGACTCGTAAAGATCGCCGACATGGAAATACTTTGCTTGAGTATGTTAGGAATTCATGGGTCCTTCCCGAGGTGTGGGACACATTGCCTGACCGTTGTCGCCGGTGAGAGGGAAGGAACGAGAATTTTCCCCGGTGTTTGGGTTTTCAGAGCCTCGTGAACTAGCCAACCACATATTTAATATTTTTATCTATGTGGAGGAGAAGCGCTTGCTGCGTTGTGGTATTTTTTTCGGACGCCGCTCAGATCGTTGGGTCTTCTCTGGGCAGGGCCGGAAGAGGAAAGTTGTGGCAGCCCCTCCTAGTGACCTTGATACGCCGGTGGCGGTGGCCTCTTCTGATGTCTGTCCTGAGTCGACTCCCGAGGTGCAGATACTTGCGTCCTCAGTTCCACAGGTGCCTTCGGAGATAGCTGCTCCACGGATGTCCTCTTCCTTGAGGGCAATGAGTGATGCGGTAAACGCCTTGATTTATTGTAAAGATTCCTTTCTTTACTTTTTTTCTTTGTTATTTGGTGCTAACTCTGGTCTTTTCCTTGTGGAGATAGAGACCCAGGCCAATATTGTGGTAACCTGGAATGACCACTTTGTGAGTTTGAAGGATGGGTACCTTGCTCTTCAGGAGAAGCTCTGATTGACGTCAAGCTTGCTTGCCTCCTTGAAGGAGGAGCATGATCAGTACATTGCACGGTCCCGCTGGATTGGGTCGGGGCTGAAATCCGAGTTAGAGGATGCACGTGCAGCCCTGGAGGGAGAGAAACCCTGGTGGAGAGGACCACCAAAATGTTGAACCACTCGAAGGAGGAGACTTTGGGGTTGGATACCCAGTTACAGGTGGCACGGTAGGAAGCCACCGGCCTTGAGACTCAGCTTCGGGCGGTGAAATCCCAAGTGGAGATGTTATCTTCTGATAGCCATGTGTCAGAGTTGAATGCTGCGGGTCTTGCTGAGTACATGGAATCATTGGACTACATGCAGACCGTTGTCTGATTGCAGAGGAGCTTCGTGACGAGATTTGGTCCAAGGAGGTGAAGCCTCAGATGGACGATGTACGTGAGCTAGCGCTCTGGCGCGCTGTCTCGAAGGCCTTCCGCCAGGTCAGCAAGAGCTTAGGATGTGACAAATCCGGCTTCAGCTTTGTAGACGTTTCTGAGGGCGAGCATACGGACTCGGATGACGAGTAGTAGCTCTTACATCTTCACAGTTGTGCATTTGCATTTTGTTGTTTAGTTAGTCATACTGTATTGTGCCTTTTGTTCGGCATTTGATGTTGTTGCTCTTAGGTGCTGATTGCCCCTTTTGTATCATTTCTACTGTTTTATATGACACTATATTTTTCATGCCCTCTTAGCTATTTTGCTTGTATTTCTGGTCCGCGGTTTTGCTTGCGGAAAGGAACAGGCCCTTGCGAGGTTGCACGAGTCAGGCTCGCGGCTTAGTTTGCACGACTCTATTTTGCGGCTTTATTTGTGCGGCTCTAGCCGCATCTTATCGCGAAGGGGGGGGGGGGGGCAGGCCCTTGCGAGATTGCATGAGTCAGGCTCGCAGCTTAGTTTGCACGGCTCAAGTCCGCGACTTTATCGCGAAGGGGCAGGCCCTTGCAAGGTTGCACGAGTCAGCTCGCGGCTTAGTTTGCACGCTCAGGTCCTCGACTTTGTCGCGAAGGGGAGCAGCCCTTGCAAGGTTCGCGAATCAGGCTCGCGGCTTAGTTTGCACGGTTCTAGTCCGCGGCTTTGTTTGCACGACTCTAGTCCGAGCTTTATCGCGAAAGGGCGGCAGGTCCTTGCGAGCTTATATGAGACAGGCTCGCAGCTTAGTTTGCACGGCTCAGGTACGCAGCTTAGTTTGCGCGAGGGTTGCTCACAGCTTAGGTTTCACAAGGCTTGCTCGCGGCTTGATTTGCACGAGGGTTGCTCAAGGATTAATTTTCACGAGGGTTGCTCGCGGCTTAGTTTGCACGAGGTTTTCTCGCGGCTTGGTTTGCGCGAGGGTTGCTCGCGGCTTAGTTTGCACGAGGGTTGCTCGCGGCTTGGTTTGCATGAGGGTTGCTCACATCTTTATTTGCACGAGGGTTGCTTGTGGCTTAGTTTGCACGAGGGGTGCTCGCGGCTTAGTTTGCATGAGGGTTGCTCGCGACTTAGTTTGCACGAGGGTTTGCTCACAGCTTAGTTTGCCGGAGAATGTAAGTACTCAATCTGACAGTCAGAGAATGTGGGTATCAATCCGGTTGCAATCATGAGGGGGCAGGCCTGATGACTACAAGGAGTTGGTCTGTAGTAACGACGGAGAATGTAAGTACTCAATCCAAACCGCCGGAGAATATGTGTACTCAATCTGGTTGCAATCGCGAGGTGGTCATGCCCTAGCGACGACAAGGCATTGGTTTGCAGTCACAGCGGAGAATGCAAGTACTAAATCCGACCGCCGGAGAATGTGGGTACTCAATCTGGTTGCAATCGCAAGGGGGGCAGGCCTTGGCGTTGACAAGCTATTGGTTTGCAGTAACAGCAGAAAATGCAAGTACTCAATCCGACTGTCGGAAAATGTGGGTACTCAATCTGGTTGCAATCGCGAGGGGGGGGAGGCCATGGCGATGTTAAGATGTTGATTGACAATGTTGGCAAAGAACATGCTTGTTCGGCTTGAAAGCACACTTTACCCAAAGATTTCAGATTAATATTACTGAAACAAATACGATATTGCGTTTAGAAATAAGCATAGTTTGCGCGAGCCTGAGCTTGTGACTTTTATGATCAGTAAGTGACAAAAACAAGATGCAAGAGGATGCAAATAATAAAGAGTACGAATAAAGTAAAAAACGTAAAAGGAAAGACGTCATGCAAGCCACAAGCTGCTGGTATGCTGTGAGGGATCTTCCTGTGTGACGGGGAGAGCGTCCTTCCTAGGAATCCACTTCTAGGCGTGGGTTCATGCCGTCAACACTGAAGGTGGTAGCGGATTTTGGTTATGCTTGTCTTGCGTGGCATGCATGTGCTTCATCTTGATCTCCGCGAACAACTCCCACTCCTCCAGGGGTTGGGAAATTCATTGCGAGAATGAGGGATTGACGGTATTTCTCCAAAGGTAGACTGTACTGGCCTTCCGAAAATATGCATTGTATGCCGAACTTGAATTGATCACGATAAAGTTGACATCATAGGTAGCTTGCTTCGGGAAATCTCCCATCATGACGGGCAACGTGATTGTGCCTTGGACCGGGACGAGGTGGTTGTCGAAACTATAGCGGGGCCTTCTGTGGGTCTAAGATGTTGCTTGGTGAGCTTCATGCTTTCCAGTGTTGAGAGAAACAACACATCAACCGAGCTTCTTTTGTCTACCAAGATCCTTTTAACGTTGCGTTTTCTAGTTTTGCTCTTGCCCTTGCAGGAACTCCCAAGGAGTCCATGGCGGACGAGGCGCTCGATTTCATCTCTCAGCCCGACACAATCTTCTGTGTTGTGACCAGGCGTGCGGTAGAACTCGTAGTACCTTGTATGGTCAGCATTAGGGTTTGGCTGCGGTATTCTTGGCCGTTGGAATGCCGGATCATTCTGAATTGTGTACACTATGTTAGTGCAGGTGTTATTCAGAGGGGTGTATTCTTGAAGTGGATGTTGCCCCCCAGTCCTCTGAGGGGTCACGTCAACAGTTGTCTCCATGGCACTCAGCTTGACGCCCCTCTTCTTGTCTTATGAGAGTTTATTCTTCTCCTTTCTTCCTTTTTTGTCTACCTTCAAACTGCTAGCGGTGTGCTTCGATGGCCTCATCAGCCACTATCTGGGCTTCGACCCGGTGAACAAGATCTGGATAACGGGGCTAGTTTCCTTTATCAGTGCTGAATAGAAGACGCTAGGATGGAGACCCGCAAGGAACACCCTCTTAACAACTCTGGTCGACACCTGGGATCTGGCGAGCTTCTGCAGAGAACCTGTGGAAGAAGTCTTTCAGGACTCCCCTTCATTCTGGAGGATACCTGATAATTGAGAAGGATCGCGGACGATCCTCTGATTTGCTATGAAAGGATCCACGAACTGTCTCATTAGCTCCGTGAAGTTGGAATGGTGCCCACCCTCAAGGAGTGAAAAACATGTGCGGCTTGCCCCTTGAGAGTGGTGGGAACACTTGGTAGAGGAACTGATCGGGCGCGTTGTAGATCCTCATAATAGTAGTGAAGTGGTTGACATGTTCCAACGGATCGTCTGTTCCA